>JBBUKS010062875.1:0-28712 GCA_038050645.1 Hedychium gardnerianum
CATGTACTTAGACGATCAATAAATGCCCAGTTAAGCGATGTGAAATAATGACAAATACACACATCAAACAAGGAAGAGGAAGACTAAAAAAAACTTGGTTAGTAATAATAAAATAAGATAAAATTTATTTAAATATAGATGATGATATAATAGGGGATAGAACTTAATAGCGTAAAAGAATTTATATAGTTGATCTTAGGATAAGACTCAATTGTTATTATTATTGTAATATTATTATACTTAACAAATATAGTTACCTTCGACATCAGTTATGATTCATTTGGCTTAGATATTTTTTTTATGAGTACACATCATTATAGGTGTATAATATTCTTAAAGCATGCTAACATCTCCATCTTTTTTAAAGATTGTTTATTTTCATCTTTTAAATATCTTTTCTCATAAAATTTATTTTCTTGTTAATAACATTTTTATAGCATACATTATCTCAATATTAAATATATTAATTAAATATTTTTAATATTGACGTAGGATGTCAAACAGAGGGAAGGATATTGGTTCTAAAAAAAAAAATAAGAGAGAAGATAGAGGAGTTGATGATAGCTAGAATATAAGAAGATTTGGTCCCGTGAGCATCAAAATAAATGATGTAAAGATTAATTACTTATAAGATTTAAAAATTTATTTAGCCATTTATGATTTAATTAATTGTTAAGTTTGATGCAAATACTTATTTGCATTAATATTAATTATATGATATATTTTTAGATTGAGAAAATTGTTGTTTTTAATATTTTTAATCTATTTGAAATGTGTTGTTAGTTTTTTGAAAAGTAATATGTAGATGAGAAAATATATTATAATATAAATGGAATGATATATTGGAATGATATATTTAGAAATTGATTTATATGCAGATTTTTAAATAAAACCATAAATAGATAAAAAAATATATTTGATACATTATTTGAGATTGACAAATTTAAAATAAAATAAGAGACAAAATTTAAATTTAAATTTAAAACTAATATCATTTAGTTAAATTAAAAATGAATTTATATACGACTTTATAATCAACACCAGAGCTTTCACAGACTTTATAATTAACAACAGAGCTTTCACAAGTAGAATTTTGAGACGAACTGGAGGAGGTTTTCAACCGTAATAGTTGGAGAATTTACATTATTCTTTCAAGGCAAAAAAGATAATAATGACTATGAAGAAAAGAGAAGAATAAGATTTTAATAAACAAGGAACTAAAAACTCTCAAGAATCATAGAGTATAAGACAAGAACAGGCAAAGAGACCAACATCCCCAAAGTTACTCTGCAAAATATATTAAGAAGAAGATTATGCCAATTAAACTTTAACGGATGAAATATGAATTAAGAGAAGAATATTGAATGGAGACTTACACAGTACTAAGGACATCTGCATCCAACTCATATTGTTTTACAAAAACAAAAGCAGTGATGGATAGTGGCAGTGTTATGGAGGAGACAAGGCGGTCGATCGCCATGCACTGCTCCGGCAAGATGAGGCGCCACCACCGTAAGGAGACGCAGCCGAGTCCCAGCGCCATGTACAGCGGCAACATAGCCTCCGCCAGTTTGATCAGGTTTCTTATGCTTATCATCTTCGAATCTTCCTCAACTACAACTCCCTGCTGTGATGCATCTTCCTCAGCATCGCTTCTCTTTATAGTAGCTAGGGGAGGTCGCTGACGCATCTATCCGTTATAATTCGTCGCATTCAGGGTCACACCATCCGTGTTGATGAAATCAGAGATTAATTCCTTTTAAAATTAAAAAATCTTACCATCTTAATTAATGTCATTTGGTGACATGTTTGATTAAATCTTCTTGATTTAGCAGAAATGTAAATGATGTTGAATTATCATGAAGTTTAATTATATTGATTAATTATATCTTTGGCATATTTTTGTATATCCATGTCATGCATCATGCATGGGTTTCTTTTCCACGAGCTTCTCTGGAAACTTTCACAACTAAAATGCCTTCGGCATAGTGAACCGGACTTGATGAGTGATAGCGATGGAGAAAGTACAACGAAATTGTAACTCAAATATATTTTAAATATTCCTAAAAATTTAATTTGTTAGCATTTTGGAGATAAACTCAAACTTAAATTTGATTAATAATTTAATTTTTTTATTATTAAAGTTAGAATTGATTGATAATTTATTTTTATATTTGTAAAATTTAATTCATAATTTTTAATTTTTAATATTTAATTAATAAAAATTTATTTTACTAATTAAAATTAAGTTTAGTTAATAAATTAAAAATATTTATTAGTATTTGATATTTTTTTTAAAATAAATATTTTTTAAAGTCAAAAATAATATTTAATATTATATTATTATTTATTTTCTTTTTTTCTATTTTTTCATTATCATCATTTTTATATTATTATTATTATACTACGTATGCTCTTTCACAAATTATTATACATACTCTTTAATAATTAATTGTCGATGATTATCAACTGAATATTTTTGATTAAATAAATTTAATTAATAATTTATTAAAATTAAAATTGATAAAAAAATAATTCGGTGTACTCAATTCTTGTCAATATAGGATCTTGAATAATAATCTATTATAAATAGTTGCTATATCCGTTATTTAAATATATTATTTTTAAATCATATGATAATAATTTTACCGTTACATTCGGATTTTTCTTAAAATTAATCAATAAAAAAAATAGAATGTTTATTAAGAGTATTGTAATAATTTATTAAATTTGTTAATATTTTTTTAATATTTTATTGATGAAATTTAATTTTATTTATTTAATTAAAAATATTTATTCTCCATGCTTAACATCTTCATCAACTCTTTATCCCGAAGTTATGATGCAACGAAAGAGCATTAAATTAGTACTCAAGTATTTGTGATTCGATCTTCAGTTATGATACATTTGTAAGAATTTATCTTTTAAATAGAGCGCGCAACCATGAGATATTGGACTTCTGGATCACTCACCATGATCATTTCTCGATTTACCCTGGCAATCACTGAAAATTTTTTGTAGAGTCAAGCCGGTCACCCCAGGTTCGTTGTTACCTGATTCATCATTTTTTGTGATTCTTCTTTTTGACCTCGGTGCTACGATGCAACGGAAGGGTGCTAAGTTGTCACTAATATACTCGCGGTTCAATCCCTAGCTACGACATATTTGTAGAAATATTTTTCCAAATGAAGTACGTAATTATGGAATGCTAGGCTTTTGAGTCGTCCGCCGCAAGCATTTCTCATTTACCCTGACGCTCGATGAAAAACTTCAGTCGGATCGATTATCTCAGATTCAATTCAATGTTATCTAATTTATTATTTTTTGTGATTCTTCTTTTTGCCCCGGGATTATATTACAACGGACATCAAGTTATTACTTAAGTATTTATATTTCGATCTCCGGTATAATATATTTATAGATATTTTATCTTAAATGAGATATATAATTATTAGATGATAAATTTTTAGATAATCTTTTATAAATATTTTTTAATTTATCTTAATAATTTATAAAAAAAAAAATTATAAGATCAAATTAATTATCTCACGTTCCATTAGAATTGGATGTCCGTTTCGGGGTCCGTGAATGACACATCATCCATTAGAATTCGGGTCCGTCGCATTCGGGTTTCCGTGGCTGACAATCATCCGTTGATGAATTCGGAGTCCATCCATCCGATGAATTCGGGTCCAATTCGTGCTCCGTCACTAAGCATAAAATTCTGAAATATACATGCCTCTTGCACGTTAGTATTTTAGAATATATCATCATTACAACATTCACTATATATATATATATATATATATATATCTATATTTGTCAATTTCACTATTTTTTAATCACACTTATTAAAAGCTATTATGTTTAAAATTAAAAAACCACACCATTTTAATAAATATCATTTTTATTTATATAAATGTATTAATCCGATTAATCTTATTGATTTTTTTTTCTCTAAACTTAAATTTGTCTCTTCACTTAAATTTGTCTCTTCCATCTTTCCAGCCTTCCTTAATCATGTCGGAGATTTTTCTCACACTGTCCCCGAGTGGCATCGCAACCTCGATGTTGCTCGTGAGACAGGCTGCTCGCAGCGGTCACCGGTCGCGACCTCGACAAAGTGACGAGGTCAAATTGTGTAGTATTAAATTTAAAATAGGGAAATCACTTTAAATACAACAATAAATATAATTATTGACATTCGAGGTCGGCTAGGTCTATGCCTCGGGTCCTATTATATTTGGTCCCACTATATATATATAGTTATTTTATCATGTTCCTTTCAATGTTTCTACTATATCATTATCTATATTTAAATAAATTTTATTTTATTTTATTTTATTATTATTAATTAAGTTTTATTTTGAACGTCTTTCTCGTTTGATGTATATATTTATCATAATTTTACATTATCTAACTGAAATATTTATTTATCATCTACGTATATATTTATATCATTTTAAATATATTTCTCATAGTTTTCCTTCAATATATGCAAATTTGATTTTTTTTCTCTAATCTTGTTTTTTATTTTGTTCATCCCAGCATATCTATTTTAACATCTTCATCTATATGATTTTTATTTTCTGCTACTTATGTTCGAATCATAATCGAACATTCATTTTCATATAATTTTTTTTTTAATTTTAAAGATATTTTATAATTACAAAAAATATCTGCCACTCTTTTTCATTATCATTATTTTATAAAACTTAGACATATAGATTATATAAAAAAATCTAAATATATGGAATGCAGGACAAGAAAAAGTTTAAACTCAATTGTGGCAAAAGGCAAAACGCTCGCCTTCAACACCTCCGTCAGTCCGTTCCAGGATCAACACGGAGGAGATAAATCACGGGGGCTACTCTAGCTTGCTCGAACAGTGACTAGTACATAAGGGGAGCAGGAACCTGGCTACTAGCCAAGATTTGACCCTTAGACCTCATTGTGGCAACACTTTATGCACTAGCCAACAGTTCATCCCGTGGGAACAAAACTATGTTGGGTAAACTTTTTATTGTGACTGGTCCCACCGCAGAGCGGTCCCATACTCCAGAAACCCCCGAGGGAGTTTTTTGGAGAGACACAGTTCTTGCCCCCTTATGCACTCGTCACTGTTTGGGTTGACTAGACTAGTCCTCGTGATTTACCTCCTCTTTTTCATTATCATTATTTTATAAAACTTAGACATATAGATTATATAAAAAATCTAAATATATGAAATGCAGGACAAGAAGAAGTTTAAACTCAATTGTGACAAAAAGGCGAAACGCTCGTAAAAAAAAAAAAGTTTAAACTCAATTGTGGCAGGGATGAAGACACATATGATAGTCTATTGAAAATGTCCTCCCAAACCTCAAAATTGAAACCGTCCTTGACTTTGTACTATATTCTAATTTAAATTTTTTTATTAAATATGATAACATGTTTTTAAGACAAATAATTAGATTATGAATTTAAATAATATGTTTACTTACTACAATTACTTCTACTATATATCGGTGAGGCATAATCACCTGTTAGGATCATAAGCATGAATATAATGGAACAACTCTAATATGGTACATTTTTGACTATCCTTGCGTCTTGGGACGGACTGACGGGGGCGTTGGAGACGAGCGTTTCACCTTTTTGCCACAATTTTTGACTATCCTTGCATGTGCAACCCCTCTTAGTATGTGTTATTGTTGGATAAAATCTTTCATGATTAATTTCCCTTTTAAAGAGGCCGTCGACATAATGATTTTACCATGCTGTCAATTCATAACTATCCTTGCATGTTTAAGAATATATGATAAAGTTGTCCCTAGGGTTAAAAGCAACTCTAATATGGTACATTCCTGACTATCTTTGCATGTTTAATATATATGATAAAGTTCTCCTGAGATTACTGATGTAGCGGTTAGGTTTTTTAATTGATTAACTAAATATTTAAAAGGTCGAATTCTAATTATAGTACATTATAGAAATTTTTATCTAGTGGGACGATAATCTTAAAAATATTGGTTGCTTGGATGAGTCTCCGCGAATGCTTTCCAAGCAGCCGCTCCTCACTGGCGGGAGACATTGAGATATCGAGAGGTAAACGTGGATGCTAGTTAATGGTAACTAGTTTATTAGAGTGACCTACCATGAGACTTCATATGGTTCTCTATATATTTAGATATGTTAATGAAGATCTCATTGCAGCTTAAGTGCGAGTTTCCTTCGACTAAAGGTATTCAAGTCATCTTGGTCATGGAGACTTAGACTTTGATATCTTAAGCAAGCATCGCTTAGGAGGTGTTGACCCGAGATGATTGGGTATAAGTCAAAGTTCGTATAAGCATCCACAAAACTTGCAAGCTCAGAATCAGTCATATGTTTTTGATGGGCCAACAATTGGCCCGAAGTTGCATCATCTGCCAGACTAGTGAGAAGAGGCTCGTCAAGGACATAAGCAATCTTTTCCACTTTAAGAACAATTCTTAGGTTTCTATGTCAGTCCAAGAAGTTTTTCCCAGTCAGTTTGTTCGTGTCTAAAATAGTGCGCAAATTCAAAGACGTCATGATCAAACGATTAACCTAGAAAAATAAATCGAGCAAATATGAGAGAGATGATTTATTTCGTAAAGGTAAATAATTTACACATAAATATGAAATCCCACGTACTTATTAAATTCAAGAGCCCTTACTTTAAATTTTGGAGATCGTAGATTTTCTCGAAGTGGGTTGATATCCACTATTAATAAGAACAACCTTGGCGTTGGACCAACAAGTCATTCTTAACTATAGTGGTAGGTATTAATTATACCGATTACATATCATGTATATGTAACTATCACATTATGCTATCAACTAATTGATATTTACATAAACATCAGGTTGTTAACACATTAATAAGTATAAATCAAATGTATATCACCCAACATCACCTCTATCCACGTTGACCTTAGCGTTGGTCCAACAAATCCGTTAATCATGAGATCGTATCTCAATGGTACGAACATATTTAATTTTAGGTTGAGCTTGGTCCTTAGTCCAACAACTCAAATAAGAAATCAAACTCTGGTTCTTACCATATTAATGGAATGTGTAGGATTTAATATTTTATGTAAGGGATTTAGGTCTCATCTACTTTTCATGCAAATGTGCTATCTACATGACATCACAGGCATGACATAAATGATGACATGACACATCGCACGCATGACATAATTACATTTAATTATAGCATAATTACAAGAATTAATTAATAAATCTACATGGTATAAAATATGGCATGATCATGAAATTAATGATGTCATAGTTGTCATAATATTATTTGTAAATAAAATATAATTAAGAATCTAATTTCCATAAATCAAGATTTCTTTTATTAAATTAGAAAATAATTTTTCAAAATTTATTACATATTTTTTCTAGGAAACTATTCTCAATTAAGAAAATCTAATCAATTAGGAAATAATTCCCTACTTTTAAATCTCCTAATTAATTAGGAAATATATAATCATAATATCTTAATTAACTTAGAATCTTTCAAAATTGGAATTTTTGAAAATTTTCAAAATCTTTCCAAAATTGGAATTCCCTAACAAATTAGGAAACTTTCCAAAAATGAAATTTCATAAAAATTCAGAATCTTTCCAAATTGAAAATTTTGAATTATTTACAGAATATTTTTTTAAACAAAATTTCCAAAATTATTTTATAAAGTTTCCAAAATTAAAATTTCTTAAAAAATTTGGAAACTTTTCAAAAATACAAATTCTTAATAAAATAGGAAAAATTACAGAAATTAATCTATGATTAACTACGACTCATAAAATATTTTTAAAGATTATGTCAAAGCATGGTCAGACTCTGATACCACTGTTGGGGAGCCCGACGCGGATGCTTGCGATTGACATGTTTCCAAAAATGTGCACAACAGATATAAACATAATAAATCCTAATTTGTTACAACACACACATCCATGCATGCAAGATACAAGATGTGCGGACATAACCACGAATTAAAATTTTATGAAAACTAAATTAAATCTTTTAATCTAGTTATACTTGCGAGTTGATCAGGTGGCCAAAGCAACCAAGACAACATGAATCAAACAACGAGCAACCTTTGCAAGGTTGTTGTCCGACGACTCTAAGGTCGCTGTCGACGGTAGTGGGCAGGAGACAAGGAGTCCCCTGGTAGGTGGATACCAATGGAGGGTGGACGGATGGCCAGTGGTGGCCGGAACAACCCACACAAGGGTTGTCCGTGCGAGAACAACAACGTTATGCTATTGTTCTTGCTGCTCCTTCGGTGGCCGAATGGCAGGAAAGGCCCTATTGGCCAAAGGATGGATGAAGGAGGTAAGCAAGGTGTTGGCCAGTGGTCTTGGGCAGTAACACAAGGAGAAGAGCGCTCCTTTGTGGCCGATGGCTAAGAGAGAAGAGGAGAAGTATTTGAAAAACCTAACTATTAGGTTTAATCAAAACTCATTAGATTAATTCTCTCCCTATAAAAGAGTATTTATAATCTCTTCTCTATGACTTGGGGAACAAGTTATCTCCTAAGTCCAACCCATTGAGCCTTAACCAAAAATTTAACCCATTAAGCTCTTGGTTTGGTTTAAAACTAAACAACTTGATTAAATAACTAAACCAAAATAATTTGATTTATTATTAAACCAAATAGGGTCCTTTACATATTCAAAAGACATGTCCCATCCGAACTTTCATTCCGACAAATAACTTTCCATATTTGTCATTTGTTTGGTCCAACCAAACTTTGTCTCTCTCGATCTAAGAATCCAATTCCTGAGATGAACCATTTTGAGTCCACCATTCCTGAGATGATTAACATGCTCAAGACTGTGGAGTCTTCTGTTAAGAAAGAATAGAAGACTGTGATGTTACTTGATTCCTCTAAGAAAGACTTTAAGAGGAAGTCAAAGTATCAAGCCAAAGGGAAGAAAAAGGATAAGAAAGATGGGTCACTAGTGAAAAAACTATAAGATCTATCTTGAGTCAATGAAGAAGAAACTAACATCCGATGTCTCATTTGCTTTAGGTATCTTCATTATTGAATGTCATGCTATTTCCTCAGACATTTGGATATTGGATACTGGGTGTGACTCACATATATGTAATAACATACAAGGCTTAAGGAATAGTAGAAGACTCGTTAAGGGAGAATCAAATATGCGAGTTGGCAATGGAGCAAAAGTTGCAGCTGTGGTCATTGGAACATATTTGTTGAAGCTTCTTAGTGGACTTATCTAAGAAATGGATAATTGTTAGTTCGTTTCAGCATTAATAAAGAACATTGTTTCTATTTCTTATTTAAATAGAAAAGGTTTTCATTTGACTTTTAGTAACAATAGTTGTTACATAATTTTGAATGACGTTCTTTATGATACTGGAACTTTATGCAATAGAATCTATGCATTAGATACATCTGGTGACATTCAATATCGAAGCGTGCTTGAAAAGATAATCAGTTAACCTCCTACTCGTGGCATTGTCGCCTTGGCCATATGAGCAAGAAATGCATATCTGAATTGCAAAGACTTGTAATTTTGGAATCATTTGAATTGGATTCATTTGATACATGTAATTCATACTTAAAAGGTAAGATGACAAAGTTACCTTTTTTTGGAAAGGGTGAACTAGTGGGAGAGTTGCTTGACGTCATACATATCGATGTATGTGGACTAATGTCAATTCATGCATGAGGAGGTCATAGCTACTTCATTACCTTCATCGATGATCACTCACAATTTGGGTATGTGTATTTGATGAAACACAAGTCTGAAGCCTTTGAAAAGTTCAAAGAATTTAGAAATAAAGTAGAGAAACAACTTTGTAAAAGTATTAAAATATTTTGATCTGATCGAGGTGGTGAATACTTACGTCAAGAGTTTCAAGATTATCTGAGAGACAATGAAATATTGTCTAATGGACTTCGCCTTATACACCACAGCATAATGGTGTATTAGAAAGGAGAAATCGAACCTTGTTGGACATGGTTAGGTCTATGATGAATCGTACAAGTCTTCCCAAATCTTTTTGAAATTATGCACTCGAGACAGCTGTTTACTTGCTAAACAGAGTTTCGACTAAGGCAATCTCTATTACTCTATATAAGATATGAGCTAGTAAGAAACCTCATCTATCTTACTTGAAGATATGGGGTTGCCATGCTTATGTGAAGAGGACTGTATCAGACAAACTAGATGTCAAGTTTGATAAGTGTCTATTTATTGGTTATCCTAAGAAAATAAAGGGTTACTAATTCTATCATCCTTTGGAACAAAAGGTGTTTGTTTCAACGCATGATGTATTCCTAGAGAAAGAGTTTCTCTTACAGAAAACCAGTGCGAGTAAGGTTGAACTTGAGGAAGTTCAAGAGACTCCAATAGAAATTAAAAAGATGCCTAGTCAAGAATCATAATTGATTACTCATAGTGATAATCCATCGGTTGAACCTATTATGATACCACCTCTTCGTGGAACTAGTAGGATACGTACGATTCCTAAGAGATATGAATTTCTCATAAGTGAATCAAATGATATATTGCTCATTGAGGATGAAGAACCTACTGTAAGTACCTTGAGATAGTTTTGATATGATCAACCGAGTTAAGTTAGGTCCTGTGTGTTTTGATCTTTGTGTCTAAGTGTGCAGGAACTTAGTAACACAAGAAGTCGAGCGAAAGATGCAGCGGACGAGAAGGATGGCAGAGGAAGCAAGTCGACGAGTTCGGTGCATCCAAGGGACGAGAAGCTATGGAAGATTACACCGATGGAGCGAGAATGATGCGGTCCGAAGGACGCGAGGCGAGAAGGACGCGATCCGAGGGACGAGAAGCCGGGGAGGAAGCCTGCTCGAGGAGAAGGTCGAAGTTGGGTTCGGGTGAGCTTAACTTTGGATGACCAGAGATCACCCAGGCGATCGAAAGGAATGGAGGTGCCCCGGAGCAGCCAGAGGCTCCTCAAGCGCTCAAACAATAGAGGCACCCCCAATGCTCGGAAGCACCTCACCCGCAAGTTCAATGGAGGCGCCCCGAAACAATGGAGGCACCCCGATCGAAGGAATCGTTGAAGTGGATAAGATCTGGAAGCCACGTCAGATCAACTGAGGTGCCCCCAATGCTTGGAGACGCCCCTAGTGCTGCTAGATAATTAATGGATCAGTTTCGATCCATTGGAGGTGCCCCCAAGCAATGGAGGCGCCCCATGACTGTCGCGTCAATAAAACGGTCATTTCGATCATTTTATTATAAATAGAGGTTGTGTCCTCTAGTTTTAAATAACACACTCTATTCTTTCAACTCTACTTGTAATTTTCCAAGTCTGTGCTTTCAACGTTGTAAGAGGCTACTCCGCTTGAAGGAGTTCTTTAGTGTAGTTTTCATCTATCTTAGATTAACAATCACCTAGGTTGTAACCAAGTATATTCTTGTGTCTCTTACTTTATTTTTATGTATTTATCTTTGATTAATTAATGTGTGTGTCTTTGCTTGGCTAAAAGCAAAAGAAAGAGTTAATTTTTGATTTGCAGAGCTATTCACCCCCCTCTAGCCGGTCCAACCCGATCCTACAATTGGTATCAGAGCTAAGTTCGCTCGGAAGGGTTAACCACCGACCTAGAAACAAAATTAAGAGGAATGGTCAGATCAAACATTCATCCACTGAAGTTTGAGGGGGAGTTCGGGCTTGGGAAACACCGAATGGAGGTATTCTTTAAAATTGATTTCGATATTTTACTAACGATTAAATACGGTTTTGAAGCACCAAAGGATGGGGAAGAAAAAGACAAAGAAGAATATCTTTGGACCAAGAAGCAGCAAACCGATTTTGTGGCTAACGGGAAAGCAAAATTCCATCTGCTAGGCGTTCTACCACCCCAGGAAGTCAACCAGATCGGCGCATACAGTTTGGCCAAAGAACTCTGGGAGAAGTTCCTGGAGCTCCATGAAGGAACCTTGGAGGCCAAACTAGCAAGACGAGACCTGCTCCGGAATCAACTAACGAACCTTCGGATGGAAAAGGGAGAAAAGGTGGCTCAACTACACGCAAATATTAAGGAGCTGATCACCGACCTCACCAACCTCAGAGAAACGATATCGAATCGGGATTCGCTAAGGTATGCTCTAAATGGGTTCCCGAGAATACTAGAATGAACATCAATAGTAGATTTCTACTATATCTCCAAGGACCTCAAGGTAAGTAGTTTAGAAAATTTATTTTCTACTTTCGAATTACATGAATCTAGAATTGCAGGTCTAAGAAAAGAAAAAGAATCGGACCAGAATCTAGCACTAAAAGCAAACAAGATTGAACCTGATATAGAATCTTCACCTGAGGAAGAAGAAGAAACTTATATGGTAAGGAAACTAAATATATTTTTTAAAATTAATAATTTTAATAAGTCGCAGGCCAAGAAATTTCTTCGAGGAAAGAGAAAGGTATGATGCTACAACTATGATGAAGAAGGGCACATCAATGACAATTGCCCCAAATTGAAGAATAAAAAAAAAGGAGAAAGGACCTAGAAAATTCAAGCATCGGAACCTCAAAACTACATGGGATGACTCGTCCTCAGAAGAATCTGAGACTAAGAAATATGCTGGACTAGTACTAATGGCTAGTCACAAAGAGAAGAGCATTGATGAAGGGGGAGGTACTCCAAAGAGAGTAGCAGTGAAGGGGGAGCATCCAACTACGAATCCAATATGGTAAGTGAGGTACGTAAGCTTCCTCCTAAACAAATTTACCATGGTATTAAAATGATGTCTAGATCATTGTGCAAGCTTAGTTCAAAATATGTAGAATTGAAAAAGATTAATATTAAGTTAAAAGTTCAATTAGCAAATGCATGTCCACTCCTATAATTTGATAAACTCAAAATTAAAAATGCAAAGCTAAAAGATCAAATAACTTCTGCATGCTCAAATTCAAATTTAAATCAAGTTCAAAATTTTAAAAATTATGGAGGGCTTAATTGATATGTTAGAAATCATAAGAGCTAAATTCAAAAAATTTCACATTATGATATTCTTAGAAAATACTTGATTAATCTAGTAGGAAAAAATTTATTTTGGGTTCCAAAATCTATTCTAACTTATTAGATTATCTTTATATGCATGCTGGAAAATAAAATGGTTGATTTATTAACATTTTGTTTGCAAAATTGTCTTCATCAACTTTTTTTCGATTATTTTTCATGTTATATTTTTCTTTTGTGATAGAATTTCATGTTTTCTATTTCTTGGAAAAAATTTGAAAATTTTTAACCATTGCATAAATTTTTATGAATTTTTTGGAGACTTATTTTCGAAAATTTTGATTTTTCTGTGAATAACCATTATAGTTTAAATGTTTAGAAAAATTTGTAAGATTTTTTTGTCATCGAATCTTATTTTTAATTTATTATCTTAGAAAATCTCAAATTCTCAAAAGAAAAAAAAAATTAGGGAAAAAGTATTTTTTAAGTGATTTTTTTTTTTCAAGAATCATATTGGTAATTTTGAACATTGACAAAAAAATTTAATATTTTTGTAAACTTAAAAATTATTTTCAAATTATTTTTGGAAAATTTATGATTTAATTATTAAAAATTTATTTTTTAGAAATAATTGTGGTAAAAATACACAGATTTTTATCTCGTGTATATATCCTTAATTAAATTTTTTCACTATTTTTTCATATTATTTAATATTTTTCCCAAATTATTTTTGATATGATCAAAGGGGGAGAATTAATGTTAAGTTAAGGGGGAATGTTAAGTTAAGGGGGAGTTTATTGCAGATTTTTTTGTACTTAATTGCAATATTTTTTTCATGTAGTTAATCTTTTATAACTTTATGTTTTGTTACCTTAACTTGACTCGGGTTGATGCACATAAAAAAGGGAGAGATTGTAAGTAGCCCGAGGTAGTTTTGATGTGATCAACCGAGTTAAGTTAGGTCCTGTGTGTTTTGATCATTGTGTCTAAGTGTGCAGGAACTTAAGAACATAAGAAGTCGAGCGGAAGACACAGCGGACGAGAAGGATGACATGAGAAGCGAGTCGACGGGTTCGGTGCATCAGAGGGACAAGAAGCTACAGAAGAGTACACCGGTGGAGCGAGAAGGACACGGTCCGAGGGATGCGAGGCTAGAAGGACACGGTCTGAGGGACGAGAAGCCGGGGAGGAAGTCTGCTCGAGGAGAAGGTCGAAGTTGGGTTTGGGTGAGCTCAACTTCGGACGACTAAAGATCACCCAGGTGATCGAAAGGAATGGAGGCACCCTGGAGCAGCTAGAGGCGCATCACCCGCCAGGCGCTGGAGGCGCCCCCATCGAATGGAGGTGCCTCAAGCGCACAAACAATGGAGGCGCTCCCAATGCTCAGAGGCGCCTCACCCGCCAGTTCAATAGAGGCGTCCCAACCGAAGGACTCGTTGCAACGGATAAGATCTAGAAGCCACGTCAGGTCAACCGAGGTGCCCCCAATACTTAGACGCGCCCAGCGCTGCCAGATCAGCAATGGATTAGTTTTGATCCATTGAAGGTGCCCCCAAGCAATGGAGGTGCCCCCATGACTGTCACGTCAGTAAAATAGTCACTTCCACCATTTTGCTATAAATAGAGGTTGTGTCCTCTAGTTTTAAATAACACACTTTATTCTTTTAACTCTACTTGTAATTTTCCAAGTCTATGCTTTCAACGCTGTAAGAGGCTACTCCACCTGAAGGAGTTCTTTAGTGGAGCTTTCATCTGTCTTGGATTAACAACCATTTAGGTTGTAACCAAGTATATTCTTGTGTCTCTTACTTTGTTTTTATGTATTTGTTTTTGATTAAGTAATATGTGTGTCTTTGCTTGGCTAAAAACAAAAGAAAGAGTTAATTTTTGATTTGCAGGGCTATTTACACCCCCCCCCCCTAGCCAGTCCAACCTGATCTTACATCTACTAATTATGAAGAAGTTATGAAAAGTTCAGAAAGGGATAAGTGACTAGTAGTCATGAAGTCGGAAATGGATTCCATGTATGAGAATCAAGTTTGAAACTTGGTTGATCCACCCGAAGATGTTACGCCTATTGGGTGCAAGTGACTTTTCAAGAAGAAACTGACATAGATGGTAATGTGATTACCTACAAAACAAGATTAGTAGCAAAAGACTATTGTCAAAAGCAAGGTGTTGACTATGATAAAAATTTGTTACCAGTAGCTATGCTTAAGTTCATTCGGATACTCCTGGTCATAACAGCTCATTATGATTATGAGATATGACAAATGGATGTGAAAATGACTTTCCTTAACGAAAATCTGTCTGAGGAAGTGTATATGATACAACCCGAAGGTTTAATATCTGTCGACAAAAATAAAGTATGCAAGCTTCAGCGATCCATTTATAGATTGAAGTAAGTATTTAGGAGTTGGAATATCTATTTTGATGAGGCAATCAAAGAGTTTGATTTCTCATAAAATCCTGACGAACCTTGTGTGTACAAGTAGGTTAGTGGGAGTGTGATCGTATTCTTAGTGCTCTATGTTGATGACATATTGCTTATAGGAAACGATTTGCCTATTCTATAATTAGTTAAGAGTTGGTTGTCCAAAACATTCTCAATGAAAGATATGAGAGAAGTAACCTACATCCTTGGGATTAAGATTTATAGAGATAGATCAAAATGGTTACTTGGATGATTGAGTATAAGTCAAAGTATCTGAAGATAATATGATAGTCAATAAAAGATTCCCCACTCCTTACGAGGAGACATATACCCTAAGGCTGCTTGTCAGGATTATTACTCGAAGTCTTTGGCCAAAACATCACATGTCAAGAGTACAGAACTCTTGGATATATGTCTAAGTAATTTGAATTCACAGGACAAGAAATATAACTTGGGCTAGGTGTGACGTAGTTAGCCTAGTGGGGACTGACACATAGACCATGTCCTGAATCAAGTGGGTATAAGATGAGTGAAAGGAACGAGACACGAATCATTGTAGTTGCTAAAAGGTTTAGAAGTGGTTTTGAAATCAACCGATGAATTTTCGATCTATTAGGGATCATGATGTACTACTAGGTGTCACTCATGATCATTCCATAATTAATGATTAATTATGGATGACTAACATAATCGGATCTATAAGGTCACACATACTACGAGTTTATCCGAAAGACTTAAAATGAATTTGAGAATTTGATTCTCAAATCGAGAGAGACAAAGTTTGATTGGACCAAACGAGCGGTAAATATGGAAATTTATTTGTCGAAATGGAAGCGCAGATGGACCAAGTCTCTTGTAGACGAGTTAGACCATTCTTGGTTTAGTCATGAACCAAATTAGTTTGATTCATGAACCAAGTGGTTTGGTTTTGAACAAAACTAAGAGCTTAACGAGCTAAACTTTGGTTAAGACTTAATGAGTTGGGTTTGAGCTTAGGAGATGACTTGTTCTCCAAGTCATTAAAGAGGTATATAAATATACCCCTCCATGAGGAGAATTAGGGATAATAAGAGGAATTCTATTTAGAATAAAATTGAGTTGAGTTTTAGAAAAGTTTCCAAAACCCCTCTCCTCTCCTCTCCTCCTCTCCTCCTCTCTCCTCCATCGCCATCCACAAAGGAGAAGGAGTCTCCTTGCACCACTGGCTGGCCACCACCCATCGACCGACCACTTCCCTACAGCCAGCAGGACACCAGAGAAGCAGTCTCCGGCCAACCACAGTTGGTCCAAGGAAGAACAAAACCAACGGACAGAATCTATCTGCCAGCGTCATCGCCTTCTTTCCGGCCTCCCTTCACTTTGTTTCGGTAGGCAAACGTTGCTACCGAATCTCCGACGCCTAGGGGTACTTCATACCTCGTCGACAGCAAGTTATGGGCGTTGGACAACAAAGAAAAAGGGGCAAACAACCATCTTTTTCAGCTGGACAACAACCTTGTTGTTTGGTAGTTCTCTCCGTTTGATGTTGTCTAGTTGTGTATGCCGCCGGATACCAAATCTCGTCTTCACATGCAAGGCTAGTACCTTTTGTGAAGACGAAACTCGAACTTAGTGAAGTCATCTTGAAGATACTTAGCGTGGATACGAATAGAGGTGAGGCTTTAAAGTGTCGCTTGATTAATGTCATTCCCGCTTCACATCATCCGTCAGGTATAATTAGATTAATTATTAATTTAGTTTTTTATAAAATTTTAATTATACGGTTATGTCTACACGTGTTGTATCTCACATGCGTGGATATATGTGTTGTAATAATTAAGAATTATTATTTATATCTTCCACTGTGCATATTTTTAAAACGTCTAAACTATGCATCCGCATCGAACTTCCTGACAAACAGTGCACCATGAATGCCATATTACTTGGACAACACCATCAATGCGATCATGGTGGTAGCACTGGCGTCCCCGCGGGATGGACTGATGGCTAGTGCATGAGGTTTGGGGGGTCAAATCCTGACTAGTAGTCAGGTTATTGCCCTCCCTCATGCACTAGCCACTGTTCAGACTAGTAGTTACTGTGATTTATCTTCTCCGTGTTGGTCTTTGGACGGACTGGCGGGAGCGCTGGGCCGAGCGTTTCGCCTTTTGCCATCATCTTCAAGTGGCAAGAGATCGATAATCATCACGATGAATGGAGGAAATAATAAAAAAAATGATTAACCAGATCGGATAACGTCGGACTTGGGTGACCGACCCGGCCCTACGGAAGTTTTCCACCGACCACTAGGGTAAATTGAGAAGCGTTAATGGAGACCCATTTAAATGACCAGTATTTTTAAGTCTACTTTTTGCTAGAGGAAAAATTTCCTACAGTGCGCCGCAGCTGAGATTCAAATTTTAAATCTTTTAATTATTCATTAAAAGATCTAACTATTATATTATTATCCCGAAATGAATGAAGGAAACAATAGACTTCAATCCAGGAGGTCCTCGAGGGCTATAAATTCATTAATGTCTTACCAAAATAGTGAACAAGGCTGCTCAAAACTTTCTAGAGAACAATCATTATAACAAATCAGTAAAAAATTTCAAATGGCCACCTAGAATTTTTTTTTAATTAGGAACGTGTGAAACTAAATGATGACTTTAGAATTCCTAACAACAAAGAATTAGGAGAGAATGTTCTGTGTGCTTGCATGGCCATGAAGTACGTATATGCACAAGTCCAAGCTACTGTTTCCAAATTCCAACCCAAAACTAAAAATATACGTCTCCTTGTTAGATGGACATGTAAACTACAATTAAACCCTCTAGTCTGGATACTTGCATCACTGTACACACTGAATAATTTGCAGGCGAATACTGGTTGATCGACACTGCATTCGGCAAGATTATTTTGTTCCTTGGACTTGGCTGGATCCGTGAGGGAGAGACTTTGTGAATCACAAGATGCTGTAGAGTGTGGTGATCTGCATCAGTTGGAGTTGGTAGGAAAATTTGCCTCAAAATTCAGGAAAAACAATTAATTAAGCGATCAAGCTTGACTTAATTCTAGAAGATATGCTAAATTAGTCGACATAATAGCATTTCTTTTCCGAGGAGTTGGGTGAGATAAAGAGAAATTCCACAAGAAGGAAAGTAGGAGTTTCACTCTTGTTTTTGTATATATATGTCTGTTGGCTACATTTAGATTTCTCAGCAGGCTTAGCTTAGAAAGTCATAATTCCAATGGAGGATCAGAAGCTGCTTCCTCCTGGGTTTAGGTTTCATCCAACCGATGAGGAGCTCATCACCTACTATTTGACTCATAAGGTCACCGAGATTGGATTTGTCACTGAAGCTATTGCAGATGTTGATCTCAACAAGTGCGATCCTTGGGATCTCCTGGGTATTGCTACCTTCTCGTCAATCAATCTATCTAATTTGTATTAATGTATGCATATTCATTGAATTACAATACTGATGAACTTTGTAGGGAAGGCAAGTATGGGGGAGAAAGAGTGGTACTTCTTTAGCATAAAGGATCGAAAATATCCGACGGGGCTTCGTATCAATCGAGCCACAGAGTCGGGTTATTGGAAGACCACCGGCAAGGACAAAGAGATCTTTCATCGTCAAGTCTTGGTCGGGATGAAGAAAACCTTGGTGTTCTACAAGGGCAGAGCTCCTACGGGCGAGAAGACCAACTGGGTGATGCACGAGTACAAACTAATCCACACTAAGCTTCCCTACAATGCAATTACAAAGGTAGTAGAACAGTTTTGTTGTTCATTGACTTGAAATCTTAATCCATATTCTTTTTTTATTATTGTTATTGTTGCTGCATGTACAGGAAGAATGGGTGGTGTGCAGGGTCTTCAAAAAGAGTTGCAGCGGGAAGATTATTAAGCCACAACCAAGCCCTCTACATGCGTCACTAGATTATTATTCCTCATGCAACAATTTCACCTCGCTCAATGTGTCCAATTTAAACGATTTCGTCAGCACCACCTCGATAATTGGCTCGCACAAGCCTTTGCGGCTACCAAACTACAACATTAATCACATGAATTGGGCAGTGGCGGAACAGCACAACGGTGCGTGGATCCAAGGCCTGTTCGGCGCTGGAATCGTCCCAGACATGATGAAGGCTTCGTTACCGGCGATTCATAATATTGTTCATTCTCATCAGGCACAAGCTGAAGCAGTGCAAGCAGCAATGTCGGACGTCGCCAGCTTGGGCTCGTGCGTGGCTCAGGGCGACAACAATTTGGAGGGCGTTTCTACGCAGGAAATAAGAGATTACTAAGAAACGAAGAGTCGATTGTTTGAGCCATCAGTGATTGCTGTGCACTGCTATATGGCTCGGCGAGTGCAAATTAACGTGCTTATTTCCGGAGAAACGGTACGGCACGGCACGGCACGACACGGCACGGCACGCGGGACGCTATAATTTTCTTCTTCTACTGATCAAAACTTTCAGCAAAGTTACAAAAATTGAATCGCATAATTTGGATAATTAATCAAATGTACAGAGAGTTATTGTGATTGGTGCGGTGTCGCTTTCGTCGGTCATACATTAAAAAAAGACTTGCTTTCGTGGCTCCATAGGTCAAAGTCGTTCTATTTCTAAATTCCAAAACGTAGGGTCATTCTAATAATTAAAGCCACACTATTGAAACCCAAAAAGAAAAAAACACAAAGGAAAAGTCAAACAGACGCAACCACTTGATGGAATAATCCGCTGTCTGCTGCACCCTCGTGGAAGTTTCCGCTCCATTCATTCTTCAGCAGCATGGTCGACCGTGATTTCGCGTGGTTAAGTCTTCGCTTAAACCACAACGGGGGATTCCCTTGAGGATCTGACCAAAAACTTCAGTTGACTGCGCTGGATACTTGACTTGTTAGTCAGTAGTAAATATTTGAAACTTAAGTTGACTGCGCAAGATGTTTATTTGATTGGACTAGATCATTTGTTTGGGGGCATTAATAAAAAACCTACACGATGTTTTTCAATTAATAATTTTTAAAAATATAAATTTACAAATATTATAATCAATTAAATTTCTATTTGAACATATTAAATTAATTTAAAAATTATAAATATTGGTATTAATATAATTACAATTCATAGTTTTAGTGCCAGTTATGACATCAGATGCTCCCGTCTTCTAAAAAAACATGAATTAAGTTTTCCATTATATTTTTTAACATGAAAATATTAATGAAAAATAAAGTTTTTATTTCTTTTAATTTTTTATTTTTTTAATTAATATTAAATATTCAACATTATAAAATAATTAATTTAATTTTATAAAAAAAATTATCGATTATTAAAATAAATTAAAAAATTCATGATTCTTAAATTAATTAATTATTTATTAAAAAAATTTATCACTCATTTATCACTCAATTTTTAAATCTTCGAAAAATTAAGAAGTAACGGGACCTTAGGACGAATGTTTCTTCTTTTATAATTATTTTTCTTTTATCAGGACACGCCAACACCGAATTATTCCTCCTGCGAATTATTTGCCTAACTTATGATTTAATTTTATCAACCATACAAAAAAATAAATTAAAAAAATAATCGAGGGGCAAAACACTGAGAAGAGATTATAATTATCACAATTTTGCATAGATTTTTTTTTATTACATATGGAGCATGATTTAAACAAATTACATGACGAAATCTTACTACATAAGTTCGATATGTATTCGAGCGATGCAGACACTGGATAGACTCACCGATGCAATCAGTCACCTCACTCGTCGCCAGCTGGCTCCTCGTTCAGATCGAGGGAGCGCCCTGCCGTTCCGTTCTCCGCCACCGTTTCCTCCTCCTCCTCCTCGTCCTCCCTCTCCGCCGCCACCACCTTCCTCGATCTGTCCCACTCCTCGCGACGCAAGCTCCTCCGCGAGGCGGACTCTCCTGCGCCTGCCTCCTCGAAGTCCTCGCGCTCGAACGCCGGCCTCCACCGCGGCGCTGACTCCGCCTCCCCGCCCGCTGCGGCGCTCGGGGCTAGTAACCGGGTCGCCTCACGCATCCTGTGGAGGATGGCGAAGAACTCCTCGACCTCGTCGTCCGTGATGTCCTCCGTCGTTGCCGAGCGTCGCTTCGGTGCCGGCCGTTCCACGCCCACTGCGTCGCCCGGTGGACGCTTCCTCCTCCTCTCCGCCGCGGCGATCTCCATAATCGAAGCGGGGTGGGAGACGGGGAAAAGTAAAGCGCATTTGGGAGAATTATAACTTAACACTGTAACAAGATTACGTTAGATGCATAGAAAACTTTATGCGGGTCGGAGCATTCTCGATGAGAACCCCGAGGTATGCTGATGCAATCACAGTGACGTCATCGGCTTCCACAACTATAGTTTTTGACCACAGCACATCGAAGTCAATGGAGGTGCCCGTGTGGGTCCGTTCGCATGTGGGATATGTAGGTGGGGTCAGGTTCGACCTAATTTTGAGAGAGAGTTCGATAAAAATTTAAATGTGACAAATACATGAACGAATCACCGTACTCTTAGCCCTCCGCAGATTGTAACGTAGTTAGTAAAATATTGTTTTCACGGGATAAATTGATGGCTAGTGCATGAGGTGTTATCATAGTGAGATCTGAGGTTCAAATCCTGGCTAGTAGCCAGGTTTCTGTTCTCTCTCATGCACTAGTCATTGTTCGAGCTAGCTAGACTAGTCCCCGTGATTTACCTCCTCCGTGTTAGTCCTGAGACGAATTGACGAGGACGCTGGGACGAGCGTTTCGTCTTTTGTCATAGTAGTTAGTAAAATATTTGTTCATTCTGAAATTAAATTTTGATTAATAATTAAAATTTTATTTTTTTTATAATGTACTAATTATTATTCAGATTAATAAAATTAATTTTTATAATTAATTTTCTTCGTATTAATCTTGGAACAAACTGACGGAAACGTTAAAAACGAACGTTTCATCTTTTTATCACCATAATTAATAAAATATTTAAGGAAAATAAAAAGATAATAATTTAAATTCTAATAAAAATAAATATTTTAAAAGTCAGCTTTATATAAATTATATTTGAGATTTATTTGATAGATAGATAAATTAGAGAGGTTGTTTTTAAAATTAATCAGACAAAATTTAAACATTTAAATTATTAAAAATAAATAAATATTTTGACTCTTCGTTTTGACATCCGCAATGCTTACAATTTCAGTAGAATGGTAAAAGAAATTGCATTGTAAGGAGAAGGAATTTTGTTTAGATAACAATTGAAATTTAATATGTATACGTAGTCTTTCGATTTTGTATTTTAGTTGATTCAATCGGTCAATAAGTTTGTTCTCCCTTTTATCTTTTTTTTTTCTCTAGAAATATGCACACTTTCACAGGAAGTTTCCAAGAAAAAATGAAACATGAGAAGCTTATGAGTAACTTTTAGTTTATTCGTATAGATAGAAAATTAAAAGAATATATTTTTTTTACTTATGTCATAATACTTCTTTTAAAAAAATTATCAAAATAACATTCTATATTTAATTTTATTATCTAAAATACCTTTCACTCTATTTTAAAGTCGTTTTTACAAAAATAATTTTAAAACAATTTTTTTTCTTTTTCTTTTATTTTCTTTTCTAATTACTGTATTAAAAAGAAAAAAAAATAGTTGGAGCTATTTTGATTAAACCAACTTAAATTGGAGCTATTTTAATGAAAGAAGCTCCAAAAGGATATTTTAGATAGGAAATTAGAGTAAAATATCATTTAAAAAAGATTTTTTTATTTTTATTTTCAAGAATTTATATATCTATATATATAATCTAATACTATTATCAATGGATTACCACGAGTATGACTTCCAAGCCCAAATCCATGACCACCTTCACATTTTATAAATAAGAGTTCGGGAAATCACAAATAAAAAAAAAAAAAATGCGTAGGTGAGCTTGATCTCTAATATTTGTTGGCTTTGCGATCTAACTGCCCTTCGAATTTTAGGGGACGTGGCCCACGAAGGGCCCACTAAATTTATTGATTTTGAAAATAAGACCCTTCTTCACTAAAAATTAATAGGCAAAACTAAAAAAGATGTTTCCTTTTTAAAATCATTAAAGGAATATCTCTTATTTTAATTATTCATTGAAAGAGATTCTGTGTCTTCTAAAAATAGTATACCCAGTTAGTTTTAGAATGACCGACTTAATTCAATGAAATTTTTTTTGATCGACCATCAAGATAAATTAAAAAGTGCTCGTAGCGGGCAACCTAGAAATTCAGTATCCTTTGATTTCGCGTTTCATTTGGAGATTTTTTTTTACAAATATATCATAACTGAAGATCAAATCACGAATACTTGAATGATAACTTGAACATTTTATCGCTGCACTATAGTCCGAGAGTAAATTCTATGTCTTCTAAATTATATCTTTCTTTGTCAGCATTATTATTATTAGTGCATCCACTTATCCAATCCACTCGAACCACTTAAACATCCGAGCCATTGAAATATATTTAAAAATTAAAAATTAAACCATAATTTATAGGGTTTTAAAATTATTATTTGTATTCTTAAATCACAATAATCTAAATATTGCCTGGAGCAAAAATTAGAGGGCAAGACTATGCTCAAGAGAATTTTAAAAATATATTTTTTAGATTTAATAGATAAATAATCATAAAATAATAAATGTTATATGAGGAATAATTTTACTGAATTTTCTTAAAATTTTTAAGAATTTTTCTAAATTTAAACAGGGTTAATATGACGAGTTTAAGGGGATATAATTATTAGACTTTTAAGGAGCTTGTTTGGAATATCAATTTAAGTTGAGAGTTGATTGATTTCATTAACCTAAAGTTGAGATTAATTGACCTAAGTTGAGGAAATAAGACCTAAGTTTTCTTTTAATGATTGAACTTAGGTTTAATCAGATTTAAATCTATTTAAAGAAACCTAAGTTCACAAATCACTCCCTTCTCCTCAACTCATCCCTGATCCCCTCTCCCTCTCCTTCTCTCACCGCTGCCTCACACCTGGCCCCTCTTCTCCCAATCTCCCTCTTCCGCCAACCTCCGATTATCGTCGACCAAGTCGCAGCCGCCACTACAGGCAACTCTGTCGTCAGTGCTGCTTCTCCCTAGTGCAATCATTCCCCAATGCTGCCCCTCCTTGTTAGTGTCAAGCCCCTCTTCTCCCGATCTCCCTCTTCCGCCAACCTCCGATCGTCGTCAATCGAGTCACAGCCGCCACTGCGGGTAGCTCCGATGTTAGTGCTGCTTCTCTCTAGCACAATCTTTCCCCGATGCTGCCCCTTCCCGTTGGTGTCGAGCCCTAGCCGCCGCAGCCACCCCATCCGGCGTTGTTAGATTTGACTGACGACGGTCATCTAGTTAGGTCGGACCTCCAACCATATATGGTCAGTCAGATCGACTCTAGATGTTCCTGGTGGAGACAACAACCACCTCTCCTCCGGCTGACACCATCAACGACAGCCGCCGGCCACCACAGCCGGCAGCCAGCACTATTTTGTGACCTGTCGCTAGTCACCGCCGACGGCTAGATCTGGTTCTCCAGCCATCCAATCCTCTACTCCGGCTATTTCAGAGTTGCCAATCACCCTGTTTCAGCCAGACCTTGCTCCGACCACCTCAAATCAATTCCGGCCAGCCACCGTCAGTGAGGGTACGGGTTGCTACTATTCTGGCCGGCACCACTAGCCACTCCACCTTCGACCAGATTTGTGCCATAAAGCAGATTTGCCTCCGACTACCCTAGTCTAGAATCCGACCATCCACTCTCTACCTCCGGCCATCACCACTAGTAGGTATATGTTGAGTAGTAATTCTAAATTGGGTGTTGGATTTTGGTTGTTTAGTCATCTTGAAATACTTGGATTGGACTATAGGGTTGATTGCCATAGTGGTGTATTCAATTTGGGTGAAGATTAATTATTCTTGTATAATTTCATCCTTGAATTATGAATTATGCCAAATTGTAGGGTTAGTATCTACATTGGATTATCTTATACATGAAGTTAGTATCAAATGGGTTAGATGATTAGTTTATGGGGGGTTTTGTTAATTGAATTGGGATAACCAACCCCTATGTGAATTTAGGATCAAGGATTGGGTGGATCCAATTAGGGTTTCTTAATCGGTTTAGGTTTTGGTTTAGTTATGTGATTCATGATATCACTATGTCGTAATTTGTGTTTTATCTCGTAGGAGTTTTAGCTTGGGGATTTTCATCACGATCTACTTTTGAGGCACATATTTCTTCCCTTGCTCTCATTTATAGTTATTGATCTTAGTGCATGATATATTCTGATTGATATAATAGCAGTATATACCTTGACTCTATTCACATGCTACTTGAGTTTTGATATTTGCTTGCTTGTAATTGAGATGCTCTATTTATATATATGCAGTCTCTATGATTTCATATCCTGTAGTGTGTACACGTGTGTGGTGTGCACAATAGGAACAAACTTAAGATTGTGTAATCATATAGTTGTTAGACATGCATGTGGCATGTAACTATATGCATATGCTAGATTTTGTAGATTCACACCATGTAGTTGTGGGCACGTGTGTGACGTGTACCCTAGATATTCATTGCTGCATAGTCTTGATTATAGTTTTGGACACATGTGAGATGTGTGCCTTATATATTTTCATCATTGCTATATACATTTGATTGTAGATGTAAACACGTGGGTGACGTGTGTTGTAGGTGAGATATCATGCTGGAGATTATAGTACATGTCTGATTTGTGCATGTAAACATGTATGTGGCGTGTATTGCGATTCATATGTCTTGATGAATTTAGTTGTATACATTGCATAGATAGACATATGTCATGATGAGATCATTTGTATCTACTCATCATGGTGATGCATATATGTTATCGATTATGTCTCCCATTAGGTTGGTTGAGTGAGTCGTAGCATTATGGTGTTGCATGCATGTTATCGATTAGGGCTCCCTTCGAGAGTGCGCTAGTCGTAGCATCACGGTGATGCATGTATGCTATCGATCAGGGCTCCCTTCGGGTGTGAGCTAATCGTAGCATCATGGTGATTCATGTATGTTATTGATCAAGCCTCCCTTCGGGTGTGCGCTAGTCGTAGCATCACGGTGATGCAAGTATGCTATCGATCACTTCTCCCTTCGGGTGTGAGAGCATCGTAGTCATGTTATTGCTTGACTATATGTATCCGGTCTGTGGATGAGTTGAAATTTCCTCTCCCAGATAGGGATTGTATACCCTAGGCTGCCCACGAGACCAGTCGTGGTAGAACATTTCTCATACAGCCCGTAGCTTGGTATCTACTTCTTGTCTGCCCACGAGACTAGTCATGACAGAGCGTTTCTCATGCAAACAGGAACCCTGTCATTTTAGACTGCCCATAAGACCAATTGTGGTAGAGCGTTTCTCATGAGTCCATAGCTGACGAGCAGGATGTCTTGGTCATCTTTATATATTATGGTGGAGCGTTGCTCTCACATATGATGATTTATTATGGTGAAACATTACTCCCACATATGGTGAAACATTGCTCCCACATATAGTGATTTATTGTGGTGGAGCGTAGCTCTCACATATGTTGATTGTATTCTGATACTTACACTAGTACATGCATATGAGATGTTGTACCCATGATATTCATTACCTGTGACTACTCATGATACTATGTGCAATTGAATAGGGTGATGGTGTAGTAGATGCATACATGCATACTTCTGGTTGATGAGTATAATTTTATTTAAGACTGTATACCTTTGGATCGCTGTATACTTTATTGTTCATGCACTATTTTTTTATATCCGCTGAGTATTACTTTTATAGTCACCACCCCTGTTTTCTATTATTATTTCTAGGTTAGCAGGTATATGTTGATTAGGTCGCTTGGAAGATTCTATCTGCGTCGTCCCATTCACATCGGGCTTCGGTTTAATTCCATTTCATTTTGGTTTATTTTTTCTTCCGTATTTGTTTATTGTACTAACATTGTAATAATTAACTCGTATCTGGACTTTTGGTTTTTCTGGTTATGTACTTAGTATCTTAAGCTAGGCTGACTCGTAGTTATGTTTTTGGATTTTCATGGTCGAGTAGACCTTATATTTTCTTACTCTGTTTGGTTTATATTACCTATATTGCGTGATTGTGTTTTGATTTGAGTTTTGTGGGCTCATATCATATTGTATCTGTGATTGTCACAAGGGGTATCGTCCGTATCGACGGACATGTTTACTTCCGAGGCGTGACACCAAGACTCTGTGTCATTCTTTTCTTTAGTTTTATTATTATTCCGTTGCCCGACTAACTCTATAGATAGAAAGAATGAATGCACGAAAATGAAGAAAAGTGAGACTATTATTCACCACCCTCTATCGATCTCCACGATCCTATAATTGGTATCAGAGTTTGGAGGACTCTTGATTGGACTAACCGCCAAGGGAGCAAGAAGTCCAAAAATTGAGAGGGAGAAATTAAAGAAATTGATAGGTATGAATTTAATTTCAAATTTCAAATTTAATATAATATGTTTTAAGTGCAAGATGAGAAGGTACTAAAAAAAAGTATCATACTCATGAGATTCAGATGGTACAACTGACAGCCAAGAGCAAATTGATGTCAAGAGTCCAAAGAAATAAAAAGCACATCGTGCGCTTCAAATGCAAGCGATTCAGACATTGCAAGAACCAGTGTCCTGAGAAGAAGAAGAAAAAGTCCATGGAAATATGAAAAATGATTCAGGTTTGAAAATTTAAAATCTAAAAATTGCGCTTGTTAGAATTAATTAATAATAATATTAATCAAAATATAATTAAATTATAAATAACCAGATTAATTTAAAACTTAATCAAGATTTTGATCAAGTCAGTCATGACGTTGATCAAGTCGACAAAAATATTGATTTGGTCAATCAAAATCTTGATCCAATCAATATAAATGATTATCTAGAATTTGATAAAATTGATCAAAATCTAGATCTAATTAATTAATCAAAGAATTAATCATGATAATTCTAATATGAACAATTCAACTTTAATTAATTTACATTTAATTATTAATTTGATTAATAAATATAATTTTAATTTGAAAATTTTTAATTTAAATAATTCAAATTTAAATAACAAATTAATTATTCAAGATAATTCTCAGTTAACTAATTCAAATCTTATTATTAATAATTCAGATTTAAAAAATTTAGTTAACAAAATTAATCAACCATTTGATCAAGTCAACACTACAAAAAAATAATTTTTTTGCAACAAAATTAGCAACGAATTTTATCAAAAAATTCGTCGCAAAATTTTTTTGC
>JBBUKS010063080.1:0-28691 GCA_038050645.1 Hedychium gardnerianum
CCGTTGAGGCATGAGCGAGCATACCATGATACGAAAGTCCCGTCGTTCTCCATACTTTCGAGAGTGCCTGGGATACAGTTGGGGGTGTTCTGGTCGTACTGTTGACGTCAGAGCTAGACCTTATAAGCATGCCAGAGTCATGAGCTGATGGTAATATCATTTCGGTCGGTTATATAACAGACACGACCAAGAGAGTAATTCAATCGATCGGACTTTGTAGGATGCCTTCGGCCAGTAACATAATATATCCGACCGATGATTTTGATTCCGATCTGTGATCTTGATTAGTACTTTCGACTAAGGTGATGATAAATGTATCCGGTCGGTCATATATAGTGTACGTTCGATTGAAAATTGAGAGGCCCGATCGGGTTCAGTTAATCTTAACCTTTGACTATTTATCACGTGACATCCATCCGTACTATCATGAAGCCCGTCATAATCGTCTCCACGGGATGGATTGATCGCTAGTGCATGGAATGTTGTCACTATAATATTTGAGGGTCAAATCTTGACTAATAGTCAGGTTCCCGTCCTCTCTAATGTACTGGTCATTATTTAGACTAGCTAAATTAATCTTCGTGATTTATTTTCTCCGTATTAGTTCTGGGACGGACTGACGAATGCGCTGGAAGCGAACATTTCGCCTTTTTAACATCATGAAACCCGGCATAATCACCCATATCAGCGATCGAGATAGTAAAACATTGAGTATTCGTGGAAATGGATAGGAATGCTCTGTGAGCAAGGATCAAAAGCTTCCTTTGAGTGATTCGGATATGGTTATCGAATCTCATAGAGCAAAAGATTTACACTGAGCGATAAGCATTGGGAATTATAAAGAAGCAGGTCACAGAATATATCTCCCCCTTCTTTGTCTTAATTATGAGCTTAAATGGACTGTTCGATGGTGGTGGTAGCGCAATCTGCAGTTCGCAAGAGCTCCTCCAAGTACTCTGCTCCGAGATCCTCCAACTCCACCAGCTCTTCCGCCTTTCTCGCTTTCACCTTCTTGCTTCCCGACCTCTTCGGCCTCCTCGACGAGTTCCTCCGCTTCAGCGCCACCACCGGCGACACGCCCTCCTCCAACGCCTCCGCGCCGCCACACTGCCCGCCACTCAGCGACTCACGGACCCTCTCCACGGGAAAGTTGAGCACTGCGCCCGGCCCCCGCAGCGCGAACGCGGCCTGGTCGTAGGCCAGCGCCGCGGCCTCGGCGGTGTCGAACGTCCCCAGCCACACGCGCGCGCCCCGCCGGGTGGAGTCCCTGATTTCCGCCGCGAACTTGCCCCACGGCCGACGCCGCACGCCGCGGTACGGCTTGGTCTTCTCGACCGACTCGACTTCCTCGGGGTCTTTGCCCGACGCCGACGAGGTGGCGGAGGAGGAGAAGGCGCCGAGCATGCTGAGCAGGAGCATCTCGTCCGGGTCGTTCTCGTCGAACGGTAGAGGGAGGGCCAAGCCGAGGGAGGAGTCCATATCGCTGTGCTGCGATTGAGTGCTTGATTAGGTGGCGGCGGCTCGCGCCTATTTATATACAAACTAAAGGAAAGGAAACAGAGAGGAAATGGGGTTGGGGTGAGTCTGACGTGGCTTCGCTACAGGATTCCGGGGTGACGGAAGGGAGCACGAGAGTCAATCCCCAACGGCAGCCACGTCAGACACAAGTTCCCTTCCCTTCTGTTGTGTTCTTGGATGATTTTCTACGCCTTTTAGTTGCTCAACTAATTTATACATGATAGGTAGAAATTAAGCACGAACAATTTCGATAAGCTAAGCAAAGCCAAGCCAATCTTCTTCCAAAAATTTTAACTATAGAAGTTCTTTTTTTTCTTCAATGAATCACTTATGTTTCATTCTTGAGAACATTAAAACCATATAGACACATTGTGAGGAAGTTTCCTTGCGGGTAGAACGAACGTTTTTTAAGTGCAAATTTATGAAGAGCACAAGTTAATTTCTTATGTTTATTAATTACTTAGTCGCCTCATTCATGTCTCCCACTTAATTACCTGCACACTCTACAATTGCTACAACGATAGTATTTCGATCGAACAATATTAATAATCAACTCTTTAAGTTTTTTTTTTTGCTAATATTTGCTTTCTTCAGATTTTCTACTCTACTCTGTTTCGGTGTAGTCAATCAACAAGTCTTGTTGTTCTTTTCCTGCATTTAAATTGTGGTAGGTCCTGAAATTGAAGATGCCATAATTCATAAGAAAAATGCCGAGCTGCATTGAATGAAGCAGCCCTCTCAATCATTCAAGTGCAGAATCAATTCAACCTTTGTGTTATTTTAATCTATCATGGATCCATTACAAAAGGTATTGTAATGCAGGAAAAGTTCAATGACCAAGAAACGTAACCAATTCTTTTGTTCTAAAGTATATTGATTGCACAATATCGATGTAAAACTTATAGTTTTAATTATTGTAGTGCAAAACAATTTTTAAGTATCAACTTTGAGAGAAAAGAGGGAGAGAATCTGTAGAAAAGTATGCGGTGCGCTAAAATTAGTAATTAGAAAATCTGGAAAATCTGATTATGTTTCCTTTTTGGGGTAATTTCCAAAAATATATATATATATATATATATATATATATATATAAATATTTTTTTTGGACACGTGGAAATTGTGAGGATAAATTGTACCACTGCATTTGTTGTTAGTTTGGAGTGGAATCCCTTGGATTTGGCTTTAAAAACTCATCTCTGTTTTCCTTTTAGCGTGTCTTGGTTTCCTTTGTCGTCTTGCAAGCCCCTTTTTCTTTCTGATTTGCTTGCCTTCTTTCAAAGAAGAGGGGAAGGCCCTAAAAGGAAGAATTTTTAGACCGCCGCGACGATCTCGTCCCCTTCGCCTCGCGATTTCTTGAGGCAGCTGGATCAACATGTCGTCCCCCAGCAAGCGCCGCGAGATGGACCTGATGAAACTGTAGATCTTTTGAATAAGAAACCGGCTTCATCTGAGAAATATCGAATTTCTTTGCGTTTCCTCATTTTTGATTTTGGGGTTTTTTGTAGGATGATGAGTGACTATAAGGTGGAGATGTTGAACGATGGGATGCAGGAATTCTTCGTGGATTTCCATGGCCCCAACGAAAGTATGTTTTCTGTTACTTGTGAATCTAATCGTCTTTTTTCGGTTCTGATTTTTTGGGAGATTATTTTCGCCTGTGGATCTGACTTAACTGATAGGTTACTGATAGCAAACGTCGCAAATTGTGTGGAAGATGGACTAGAAACTGCCTCCACCTACAATTTTTGATTTCTTTCTCGATTAATGTCTTATTTGTTCAAGGCGTTCAGAGAACGCACTTCTTCATGAAAAAAAAAAAACTTTTGGTAATAATGTTGGTAGTTGTGGTTTCTCGATTAACTACAATTCTTTAGTTCGGGTATGCAACACTTCTAGTTAATCTTATAAGAGAAATGATATCCAAATGATATCCTGCACACTCACACTCTTACAGTCGGCGACATCGGATGCGATCTAACGTTAACGTGGCTCATCTCTTTTCTCTTTCATCTGCATGCAAAGATGATGTTGTTTTTGCAATTTTTGCAAAAATAGCATCAACTTTGCATGCAGATGAGAAAGAAAAGAAATGAATCATGTTAGATCCACACATTGAATGAATGTGGATGTGCAGGATAACAAATTTGAATCTTCTAATGGGTGCTTTATGTAGTTTTCTATCAACAATCTTTGATTACTACGATTACTTTTTGGTGTACTTCACTGTTGATCAGGTAAGTGGATTGTTGCTCATGACAGGCCTTTATCAAGGAGGTGTTTGGAGGGTAAGGGTGGAATTACCAGATGCTTATCCTTACAAATCTCCGTCCATTGGATTTGTCAATAAGATGTATCATCCTAATGTAGATGAGATGTGAGTGTACGTGTTGTTTTGTGTTAATTAATCATTTTTCCAAAATCATGTCACAATGTAGCCAACTTTTTTTGTGTTAGCAACATATTTTTATCAAACAAACTTTTTTAGCACTGGACTTTAGGCAATTGACTGGTTTGTCCTGCCAATTTTCAGGTCTGGTTCAGTTTGCTTGGATGTAATCAACCAAACTTGGAGTCCCATGTTTGGTAATATAACATTCCCCTTACTTTTATCATCTTGTGCATAATAGGAAAATAGCTGATTCTGAGTATGTTATATATCTGCCAGATCTTGTTAATGTATTTGAGGTTTTTCTTCCACAACTCCTTTTATATCCAAATCCTTCAGACCCATTAAATGGGGAGGCTGCAGCATTAATGATGCGTGATCGACCTGCATATGAGCAGAAAGTGAAAGGTAATTTTGTGCTTTAAAATATTCTATCATAGACTTTGGATACTAGTTGCTTGTTTCTAATCTCTTCGATATCAATCTCCTTTTGCTTAGTTTCCTATGAAGTTGCAGTTGGAATGAATTTTGGATTGGTTTTGAAACAGAGAAACAACACATTATGTGACGTCCATAGCCATCTCAATGTAGTGTTTATTCATTAAACATGCAGGCAAGAGTATATGAACTGCTTTGAAAACTGGATACTAATTTGGGAAGCTATCACTTACTTCAGATGCATTTTCTTCGAATGAGACGAACCTGCAAATGAATTTCAATGGAATCAGCTCCAAAACTGAAAATCAAGGTTTGTGACTTGTATAGGATCCCGTAGGTTTAGATTTGCTTCCCAGATCCCTTGGTGACCTATTGGAACTTCAGTAAAGATGGAGAATGAATGGAAATTTTGTGAGAATATATGTTTTTATATTGAAGCTCAAGCAACTATGTTCTGTGGGTCAACCCAGCCCTGATTTCCTCAACTGTTGAAACCCAACTGGAATTTAAGGTCGACCTACAAAAATCTTAGGTTGCCTTAGCCAACCTAGGGTTAATCCCCAAGACCCAACTTAATTTCTATAGGCTTAGGCATCTAAGCTTGTCTACCTACCGACCACTTTTCTTAGGTCGATCTATCAAAAAGTTGAGGTTATGCTACCCACCTTCATCCTAAAGGCTACATTTGATCGAGGCTACCTAAGTCTTAGACCGCCTAGTACTAGGATGAGGCTTCCCATATAACAATTGCTACCTACTAAAAAAATAAACACAAAGGATCACAATCCCAACACATTGGCATGGGTGTTTGGGTACTTCTCCAAGATTGACAAAACATCCTTGAGCTTGAAGCTCCACACAACTCCATGCTCAGTTCATTGAGTTCATTGTCTATGGTAGATCACCTCAATCTCCAAAATCTTAAACCTACACATTCAAGGAAATTATCAAAGACAAAAGCACCTAATTTAAAGTGCATTGCAAAATCATCAATAAAATATGGTTAGAGATCTAGCCATAAAGGTGAAACCAATGTTCCAACACTTGGTGCTGTGATGCTTCATAGAATTGTTTAGCAAGTAAACAAGATGGAGTGCTAATTTGTTTCCTAATTGATCATGTAGTTTATACTATGATCTTACCTTTTTGCCTAGAGGGAATGCTTTATTTTTGAGAAAAGTGAAAATGAATCACCTGTCCAAATATTATAATATAGAAACCTTCAAAAATACAGATAGAAACTAAGTAATAGAATGGCTAGTGTAGGAAAATACAATCAACAAGCTATGAGTCTCAATGATTTGGGATCGGCTACATTGATCTTATGCTTCAATTAAACACTAAGTAATTTTTATCCAGATCTAAATAGATTTTTTCTTTGGTCTCCCTTTAGGTCTTTTACCCCTCATGCCTTCAACTCTAATCTATTTAGTTTTAACTCATTGTCAAAATCAAGTTGCGTCTCAAAAATATTTGAGATCACGTACATGAAGCTTATTACTCCATAAGACTGTTTAGCAATAGTATAACACTAGTGGTATCTGAATTTTTAAAATCATTTTTCATTATGCTTACTAGAATTTTGTTTAATTTCTCTCTTTACATTTCATATTCTACTATAATCTATTGACTTGTAGTAAAAGAATTTACGAGTCATCTTTGACATATATTTTCTCTCAATTAATCATGGATTAGAGCAACACCTAAGGGTGACACCTACTAGTATTTTTTTTATTATAACTTCTTTAGTAACTCTAAAAATCCATTGTTGTCTCTGTTATACTATTGTGCATGTTTCCTAAATGTCCGTTACTTGACAAAATACAGATGGTCATATAGTCTTACTCTTATCTGTTTTCTTTTAGTTTAAAGGACACATGGCAATCACACATGGTCAGTTTGCTTTCAGTCTATCATTTTCCTTGCTAATTATCGCATAGGACCACTAAAACATCCAAATCCTTTAGACTTGGTTCAGGAACAAATTCAATCCACAAATAATTCAATCATTTGTGGTAATTTATCACCCAACTATCAACTCGACTGCCCATGGGGGCTTAAATAATTCAATCTTTGATGGCACGGCCTGTGTGTCATTACAATTATTAAATTTCAAACACAAAGTTCCTTTCTTTGTTTTAATTACTTAGAATTAATTAAAATATCATTCTACCTGAATAATAAAACTTGAGAAAGGGGTGTAGAAAACTGTGTTAATCTAATTCTCATCCTTTACTATGCTGTGATGGAATGACTGGCTAAATTGGAGCTGATGCATTTAATCTTCAGTAGAAAAAGTTAAATCTGTGGTGTTCTTTTACATCATTAGTTTCTGATTCCCCTTTTTAATATCATCCAGAATACTGTCAAAAATACGCCAAGCCTGAAGATGTAGAAGCTTCCCTGGGAGAGAAATCAAGTGATGAAGAGCTCAGTGAAGATGAATACGATTCTAGTGATGAACAAGTGGTCGGGAAACCTGATCCTTGATGAAACATTGTCTGTTGATTGTACATTGTCTCTGTACCAGCTACTGGAAATATCAAACTCTTCATTTCATGTGCCGCTACTGTAAATAAGCAAATTGTTTATGTCTGTTGGATTAATGGATCTAACGATCATTGAATATTTGATGCATCACGTCATCATTTCTGCAATCAATCAACAAACATTATTAAATCTTTCCATCTCTATTAAAAGAGCAAGGCCACAGTTTAACTCGATCGTGAAATGCCCTAAACACTGTCTAGGGAGATGCTCAACTTTAATTTTTCTTCTTAGTTTTAATTGCGTGTGGTTTTTCTTCTTGATTCTGTGGAAGCGTTTTCATTGTTTTCAATCTTCTCTCAATAGAAATAGTTTTACTCGAGTTTAATAAGTCTGTACAGAAATTAAAAAAGCAATTAGGCATTATATCATTGGTTTGGGCAATAATGACCCAAGATGAACAAATGCAACGGCTTTGTGAAGCTGTTCTACCAAGTTTCTTGTTTCGCGATTCATATTAATTTTAGATTCTGAATTGTGTTTCATAATGTGAGCTTTCATATTCATAAGATGGAGAGAATACTTAAACACTCACCGGTTATAATCAGATTATAAACATGGAACTCCACTGACAAGAAGAAGGCAAATCTCCAGAAGAAAGAAAAAAGAAAATTGATGCAGGTTAACTAACCATTAGTAAGGAGAGAATGAGATCTAAAGGACTCTTCCATCCATGCCATCAAGAAGACCTGTCCAAAGCCCTTGCACTGGTGGCAACTGTGCAACTAAAGCATTCCAAGGAGGGTAGCCAACACCGCTACCCCGAACTCGTCCATCCATTCGCAAAGAGAGATAACTGCAAATTGAATGATCAAGCACAATCAGTCGTAAGAAACAATTAAGCCTACTCATGATGGTAGTTAATGAAACATTGTAAGATTAGACAAACAAATCAAAGGCACATAAGTAGATGTTCCTCAATTTCAGAGATGAAACAAACCAGAAAACTTACACTGGAGAGTTGAGTTCGACATTTGCCAGCTTCTTTTGTTCCTCCACCCATCTGCATGATAAGCGCAACAACGGTTAGTTCCTGGAACTCAAAAGTGAAGGTGCAGCACAACAAACATGTTTCATTTTCTGAAGAATCAATTCCTAGCACACAAACATGTATAGGATACACAAACTTTCTTAAGGCCAAATTTTCTGGAAAAACCAAAACTTCAGCTTCCAATTACTGTCCCTTACTTGGCCCACTCAAAAGTGTAAAGAGGAGTAAGCTGCCAAAGCCTCTTCTTTCTGTTGACAACCTTCTGTTCCTCATCACCAATCTCTTCAAACTCAAATGTGGGTGCATTTCCATCTGTAGCGAAAGGTACGACAAGAACTCCTCGTTCCACCAATCCTTCGACGTAGGGTTTACTACGCAAAAATGAGTCAGTAATGTATGAGGCAGGACCAGCAAGAATGACCAGACGTGCAACTCCCCTTAGATCACCAATTGAGATGGTTTTATTGTCATCCACCCGCAGCTTCAGTTTTGAGAGGCTTTCCTCTCTAGATAACTTTGCTATCTGAGCATTTTTAGCATCGTTTTCTCTTGTATAAAGGAATGCAAAGAATAGAACAGCTCCAAGATCTATCCCAAAACTCTTCAGCATCTCAGGGAGATTAGCTGCTCTTGATGTATTGACTAGAGCAGGAACCAATTGCGCGAGTGAGATCAATCCTCCTAAGGAACCGCTCGCAATGAACGCAAGATAGAAGAACATCCGCACCGTACGAAAAGGTGAGAGGACTTCACTTCTGATCTTTGCTGTTGAACTGTATTAAAGAAAGATGGAAAAAATAGCCATTATTCTTTGCACACTTTGCAGAGTAGAAATTCATATGTACACACAGCGAGATCAAAAAAATGTATATACAAGGAAAATAGAACTAATTGAAATTATCAAAGGAAAGAAAAAGGCATTTGCCACAGCTAAAATTCGTGAACGAGAATCTAACGGAAAGTGGAACTACAAATTGTTCACAGTTACTTAATGAATCTTCTAATGAGTTACAAAACGCGCCACAAAAAAAATTCATGAAACACGGGTAAAAAAGCCCTATTAAATTTTCTTGTCCCAGAAGAAACAGATATCATTTGCTAGAAACAGAGACGAGGATCTAAGAATTACCTTATCTCAGTTGAAGGAGAGGGTTTGTTGGCAGCTGAGAGGCGGATATAGCAGGGCCGCCGTTTCCTGTTCAAGCGAAACCGCAGCACCAGGGAAGAGGGAAAAACAGAAGAGGAAGAGCACCTCCATCTTCCGATAGATTGAGATGTTGGAAGCGGGGAGCGGGTAAGGTGGCGAAGGCGATGAGGAACAGCGTTTGAGGCGAGGAAAGAGACGAGCGCCGCAGCAGCCATGGCCGATCTCTTGGCCCGCTCCTCCTTCCTCGGCCACGCACCGCGACAGCTGACGTACGTCTACTGACCAATCCGGTTCCGTGGCTGAGGTTATTGTGTTATATAAAAATTGTTGCCCTTATATATATATATATATATATATATATTTTTAATTAACATTTTTTTCCTTCTTTTTAACTGAATTTTTTAATTGAAATAATCATCAAAATATTTTGTTAAAAACATCTTGCGTAATGGAAAATCGTATCATACACTATCAGAGATTCAAGAGCATGTTTGGTTGAGCAATAAGCATATGACATCATTATAAAGAAGAACAAATAACCCTTGTCTTTCCACGATCAACAAAAATAAGAACGAAATCAAGCATTCAGATACATGAGGTTCGATATTATTAATCTCTAAAATTAACGAGGCTGAAAACCAAGTCTTTGGATCGGAACAAAGATTCGATACTAATAGCCACCCTTGAGGTCGTTGACCACATCATATGGAATAGGTGTGACAGTCTCAAGTGTAGCACCTTCCACCATGAAGCCAGGCTTAGGGCCTTCTGGCTGGCGCTTCGTGCTGATGATTTCACCTCGTGCCTTGGCCTCAGTCTTCAACTGGTCGTTCTTCTTCACCCTCGCACGAAAGTCTTCTTGGCACCTGGAAGGCAGCACATGCTCCACGCGGACATGAATTCTCTTCCTGATAATCCGATTTCCAACCTACAAAGACGAGAGTTGTTTCATCGACAGTGTGTAACATTGGACAGGTAAGTGGGAATCTAGTTAAGCCGCCTACTTTGCAGAAAGGGATACTATGCACCTCGTACGTAAAGCAACCTCACCACATAACTTATTTAGAATCATCAATTTACTTACATATGTTACATGTTGAAAATATAATATTTTCCAAACTAAATTCAAAACTCATGGCATCAAAAGAACCTATCTTCAGAAAGTTATGAGAACAAACAATGGTCAAGGGGCAAGTATTAATAAACTGCAATACGAAGTAAACAGAACTAAGCTTGGATTATGAAAAAATTAGGCTAAAGAGAAGGGAATCCAAGGACAGACTTGGATCATGGAAAAAAAAATATCTTGACGACTGGATTAAACTAACTTTACCTAATAGTAACAGGATAAGATCTCAAAACAACATTTCAAAACCAAGACAGACTTATTAAACTGCTATGAGCTGATTGAAAAAATTAACAGAACCAACTAAATCATCTTTGCATTTATTGTCTTAAATATGTTAGATGATGACATAAGTGTCAAAAAATATGATCGACTGAAATAAAATTAAAATAAATAGTAAAAGTGTACAAGCAGGGAGGGTTTAGAAAACACTGGAAATTTAGCGCCTTAATGATATAAACTCGTCTAACAGCAAGATACTCCTCGTCCTTATAGTTGATCCAAATTAACACCTAAATGTCCACATTTTCAGTTAGCATCATAAAAAACACAGCTTTATGACAAAGGCATTGGCTTCCGTGAAAACCTAATTAAGAGTGACAAAAAAAGGGCATCTTCAACAATTTGGCAATAAGACAAGAATGAAGAATAAAACACTTTGTTTTGGACCAAACTACTGAAAGAACATAATTCAGTTCCATAACAGAAAGGGATTACTGACTGTGATTCAAATCTTGTGTCCAGAATAACATGGGGTGGAAATGAGCATTTCATTCTAAAGATATTTGATTAAAATATTCAGGAAAATGTAATTTCTTGTTTACGTTGTATGTCTCATGTCCAGTCCCAAGAGGCAAAGGGAGTCATGCTGCTCCTCTGGGTGATGGTATATGAAAGAGCTCACAAAGAAACTCCTTTTACTGTCTATTTGGCATTAAATTAATAATATATAATCATTATGCACCATAATTTTCTTGGAACATACAAGTGAAACTTAGTTGCTCCAACAAATAAAGAAGATTTTCACCAAGAAAGTTCCCCTTGTCAAGAGCATGCAAGTTACTTGGTTGAAGAAGAACAAATAAGTAATGGTAAATAAATTGAACTTTTAGAAAAACTTCCCGAATTTGTATGGTGCCCAATGAAGGAATTCACTAAGATTAAAAAATAAAGGACCTGAAATTCCAATACGTATTGTTATTTGTACCAAACAATATGGCGTTGTTGATACAAATTGGATTCAAGTTCATGGATGATAATCGATGAAGTTTCAAATACCTCCTTTAGATAGGGGTGTCATTTTCAAATGAATTCCTTAAAAAAATAGGTATTAGCAGTTTGACCAACTTCGATCCGTCCTACATCCAGGCATTTCCCATTTCTGTGCCTTTCCAGCAAAAAATATCTTCTACGTCTTAGGAAATGAAAATTTCGTGTTTACTTATATTATAAAGAACACAGTTGAGAAATATTATTATTCACAGAAAAAAAAAGTTTTCTTGGAAGCATAAATAACCAGAAACGAAACATGGATAGCGGAAGAATGAATATAGACCTGCTTGTTTATTTCGACGCCGATGGCGCGCTTAGTGACGTTCCAGACCCTACCGGTACGACCGTGGTAGAACTTATGCGGCATGCCTTTGTGAATGGCACCATTCACCTTGACGTCAACATAATCTCCGATCTTGTAGGTACGAAGGTAGGTGGTCAGGGGGATGTACCCCTTCTTCCGGAAAGGACGGGAAAAGAGGTCCCTAGTGCGGGAACGAAGCCCATGACCAGCCGGCATCCTCTTCGGCCTTTCCCTTTGCGATGTACCGCCGGCTGCGGCCTTGAGGACGAAGAGTGGAATAGCAGAAGACGCTAGGGTTATCGATGTGAAGCAATTTATAGGGAACCGTCGACCATGGTCGACATTGGGCCATCTCGGCCCATAAAGAAAGTCAAATGGGCTGGAAACGTTGTTTGAAATTAAAGGGGACTTTCTTATGCAACTTTTTATCTCGTTTTTTGGCCGCGTGATTTTAAAATGGAATATAAACGACATGCGTAGCACGTGCAGGTGAGTGCGTTCAATTGGTGCTTGAGCGGGCACCACCAATCCAACGGCTAGCGTCGCCCTATCTCCGGCCGACCTCGTCGCCAATCGACTCCGTGCTGCCTCGAGATCTCACTTTCTACTTGTGGTGAAGACGAAGCGGAGATAGCAGGGAGAGCATCGAAGGGGCAGTACTCCCCCATCAACTGTACTCAGTGGAAGCGGTGGAAATCTAGAGCGGATCAAATCGCAGAAGGAATCTCATTTTCCCCTCCAGATTTCTCGCCCGTCATTTCTTTCCCTGGAATTATCCGATCGAATCCAGAAAGTGGTCTTGTGGTTCGATCTCTGGGTTCTGTCATCTAGGGTTGCAAGATCGATCTTTTTTTGCATGCGGAGGCCGGAGCGATGGCTTCTCTGTACCCGGGTCACTTTAGTGCGGTTCAGGTACTCCAATCGAGTGCATGGAGTGCGTTTCGGGGGCGGGGGGAAGAACAAGGGGGCAACGAGGTGTTTCCGCCTTACTTTTTTCGAGTCTCCGCTTGATTTTTCTTTATTGATGCAGGTTGGCGCGTATTTTTTGGAGCATTACTATGGGATTCTTCAGAAGCAGCCGGAACTAGTGCACCAGTTCTACACGGAAGGGAGTTCCATGGTTCGTGTCGATGGAACTGCAACCGAATCGGCGACTGGGATGGTGGTACTATTCAACAAATCTGATTTTTTTTTTCCCTTTTGATTCATTGGATGGATTCTCTTCTCTCTGTATATAGCGCACTGGAAAAGTTGTGTCTTCACTACTGCATGAGAACAAAAAAATTTCTCAAATAAGAGATTTTGGACGAGTATCTAATTTTCGTGTAGTATTTATTTTCACTTGTAGCCTTTTCAGTAAGGTTCTTTGCAATCTAGATCTTCTACTCTATGCTTTGGGATGATTTGCCTTCCAACAAAGCACACGTTTTCCAAGTTATGGTATTCATAGGTTCCTATTTATGTTTTTGAGTTATTTTATTCTTAGTGATGCAGTTCTCTTAAAAAAAGCGCATTCATTTCTCCTAATTCAAGAGCATTATGGATTCGCACAAGGGTTGTCAATATTAGGTACTGCATTATAATACAACATATCATGCTTTGAAACATGAATTATATACTAAATGATTTAATATTTACATGAAAAATATGATGGAAGGTAAATTTAGATGAATTTATGCATAGATCAATCTTTTAAAGCCTTTTGAGCATTTAACTATATTTATATCATGTAAGTTGGATCCTTAGGAAGCACACTAAGTTCATGTAAATGCATTAGATAGTTTTAGCTAACTTGAATTACTTTATTCCTTTGATATTGCCAAAAGATGATATGACTTGATTTTGACACCATAACATGAGTTTCACCCTTGACTTACTCATCAAAACACTTAGCTTAATTAAAATAGACATGTTTCCAAAATAATGAATAACTGAACCTAAATGTGTTCATTTACGAAGACATAATTGTTGTGGTTATGATATAACAGGGTGCTAGTTTTAAAACACTAATGAATTTCAATGCCCATACCAAAAATTCTACATGCATCAATGCAAATAATAGGCAAAACATTAAACAAAGGGCTTGTTAATGCGACAAAAAAAATATCAAAAATGAAAGGGAACTTAATATTGTCATTGAATGATTATGTTGATCGACTTAAAGTTATTAGTATTTTTCAAAATTTTATCACACAATAGTTTTAATGGCATAGTACTATTGACTATTCATTCTTTCCCCACTTACATAACTGCAATAATCTAATCATCCTTAATACATTCTTAACGCTAAGCTTCTAGTATATTAAAGTCTTATTTATTTGTTTGCTCAAGATATAGAAGCAAAATGAATACCTGATCTTTTAATTTTCCAATTATAGTCCTATTCTTTATTTAAGGGGAGCCTTGGCGAAATGGTAAAGTTGTTGTCGTACTGTCATCTTGTGGTCATGGGTACGAGTTGCGGAACAACCTTTTGCAATGCCAGATAAGGCTACGTACAATAGACCCAATGTGGTTTGATCTTTCCCCGGGACCCGCATTGGCGAGAGTTTCGTACACGAGGCTGCCCTTTTTGTAGTCCTATTCTTTATTTAGTAGTTGGTAATGGGTATTGCCTAAACCTTATCGTGATCAATTTTCATCAACAATTTCTATATGCATAGACTTTGTTCTATGCAATGCTCTTGCACTTGGATCTTTAATCTCAAGTAGTCAGAGACCATTATGATTTCCCATTTTTCTATGTTTTCTTTATGGCTTGGAGCATGGAGGTTGGAGTCAGATGCCCATTTCATGTTGTAAACTAGTGCTTAAAAAATCTCCTTTTTTTTAAAGAAAAATAACCGGTCTATTTAAATACTTGCATCAACTTCTATTTGGATATGGAACAATTTCATTTGAAACTTATTTTTTTTGTAGTCACAGTAAAATGCTTATTCAACTTAGTTGTTTGGCTGAATTCACAGATTATATATATATGTATATATAGTTTTGTGTATGTATGTATATATTGCAATATTTCCTCTTTTGATTAAGTAAACCATGGTGGGATAGTCAGCTGATCTTTATCTGGATTGGTCGAGTTGGATTGACACCAACCATGTCTGATCCATTGTTTTTCTCAATTTCATGGGTAAACAATTGAAACTCTAAGGGGTAATGTGGAAAAGACTTGTAAAACATATGATTGATTAGATCACAAAGTAAATTGAAGAATCAAACTTGAATCAGCAAAGAGTTGGATGAATCAATTTCAAATCGTTAAACTTTCACGGACAACAAGGAACTAAAGAAGGAAGAAGACTAAATCGAGAAGATATTGAAATGTTGTATCAAGAATACTGTCTCAGACGATGGGAGAGGAACCTTCATCGGTTGGGATTGGTGGAGCAATAACAGAGCATAAGAGTGACGCTTTGATGCAGCATGGGGAGGAGTTACAGCAATGAAGCAATTGAGGGGCATGCAAGTGGTAACAAAGCAGTCTTTCAGCAGCTCTCACTGCCGTCAACATTCTGTGGGGTGGTATCAAATGTGTGTAGGCAACATTTTTTTAATACATTAAGTGGATAGATATATATATATACCTTATGTTATGTGTGGTGAAGGATTCAATTTTTTTGACCCAGCAAAAGTAGCAAGTAAAGAAGATAAGGATTACTATGTTCTATCTTCAAGAGTAGTTATTATGGCAAACATAATATAGTAACCATGTTAGGAAGAAGTTTAGTGTCCCTTAAATGTGTGATATCTTTGCTATAGTTGATCAGATTTGATTCTTTCTGTAATTTTGGTTTGATATAATGTTAAAATGTAATTAGCATATATAATAATATACTATAACAATTTTATTGTAAATTGAGTATAGTTGTTAAGTTAATGGTATTTGCTATTAATAACTTATAGTATTGACAATTTGATCATGAAATCATTAATTAATCATTAATTAATCATTAGAAACTCTCCTATCCTAATACGGTAAGGATACAAGATCAAACACCCAAGAATTCCGGAACAAGAGGGATTAGTCCATCTAACTTAAACTAAGGTTTAAGGTTAAACAAAAACATAAAGCTTCAGCTAATGTATTGAGCATTAAAGCTATTGTTAATATCAGCTAATAGTGTTTTGGCCTGATAACTGAGTTCCAACTAGCTAATGAGCAACATATACTAACTTATCTCCATCCCATAAATAACTTCTCAGCTTATCCACCTTATAACCCATTTTTGTATTCGTTAAACTGTTGCTTGATAAAGGAGAAGATGAGTTAAAACTGAATTGATTAAAGTGAGCCAACCACCTAAGTGTCTATGTTGTGAGGTAGTCAATCTGTTTTCAACTTTTTGGATGACTGGTCTCCAAAAATCTTACTTTGGTTTCATATGATCAAGCATAAAACTCAAGTGCGTAGTATTTTTTATTTAATATATTATATTGCTATCTAATATTTTTTTATTTAATAATGTCATACTCATATTATAAATAAATATTAATACATAACCTTACAATTTATAGTATATTTGGATGAATAAGTCGAATGATGGATGAATGAAGGGATGAATCTATATGTCCATTTGTTCGGTTGTTTGGTTGAAAGGATGAATCAATTAGTTGGGATAAGTCGAGGATAAAGATTCCAATTTGACCTCGTTCTTGGCCTGCCAAATTGGGCTAACCAAGGGAGGGGCAGAAAGGAACAATTAACTAATTACTAAACTAAAGCTACAGTCCTTACACAGACAAATTAACCATACGTTTGTTGCCTTCTCGTGGAATTCACTTGCACTCCACCACCACATATTCATAAAGTGTTCCCTCATGCATTGCTGCTTGCACCAATATTGTTTGTGCACTCACAGCACCAACCGCCTAAGCACCTACTTCCGCTGCCCACAGCACTACTTTTCGATGCTAAAAAAATAACATTGATTAATTAATTGCATGTCCACATGTTTGACGTGTAAGCTTCATTTGGAAATGTAATCTAATTGTCATATCTTTTACAGCAGTAGTTATCTGGTTATTATGTTTCAAGTAATTGTATATTGCTCCATTCATTTTTTAATATTTTTTTGACTTCCTTGGATAGACAAAGTGTAAATCTGTACTACTGACTCCCTCGTGTGGTAAAATTTTGCAGCAAATTCATAATCTTGTCATGTGCCTGAATTTTAAGGGGATCGAGATTAAGTCTGCCCACTCTTTGGAGTCTTTGAATGGTGGAGTTTTGGTGATGGTTTCTGGTTACGTGCTGTTGGATGACTATAGTATTAGGAGGAAATTTGTGCAAACCTTTTTCCTTGCTCCTCAAGAGAAAGGATACTATATTCTCAATGACATTTTTCACTTCCTTGAGGAGGAACAAATTTATGAGCACCCAGCAGCCCTCGTGTCTCAGAATGATTTTGAATCCAAGTTAAACATGTCCAATCCTGTACCAGAAGCAGGTAGTATTTTGTTTGTGAAAATATGTCATTTTCATTCTTCATGGATGCAATGTTTAATAGACCAGACTAGATTTCCCATCTGCTTGGGATCAAATTTGCTTGGATTCCATTTCTTTTCCTTTTTTTTTTCTTTCAGGTTGAAAACTACAAATACTTATTATGGATGTAAAACTCTGTATATGAATGAAAATATGCTATATTGATATATGACGTAACCGTAAGTGATTTCTGTTTCTCAGTGAAACATTATTATTAGCAAAGATTGGATCTATTTTTTGCTTAGAACTCATAGTTGCTTCCATGTCAAAGTTTTTCTTCCTTTGGAGCATGCTGAAAAATAAAAAACACATGGATATCTGTGAACAATAACAAATTCTGTATGATAAGGTGGCATACACAAACTTCATGATGAAGATTACTCATAATTGCAATTGTATCATGATATCATCTATCCAATTTGTATATGCACCTATTTATGGATGTATGTGAACAATAACAAATGTTGTATGAAGAGGTGGCATATACAAACTTCATTTCTTGATATCATCCATCCAATTTGTATATGTGCCTATTTAGTGGTTACATATATACACACACTGAAGGGGAGCCTTGGCGCAACGATAAAGTTGCTACCGTGTGACCTAAAGGTCACTGGTTTGAGTTGCAAAGCAGGGTAAGATTGCGTACAATAGACCCTTCACCCCGTATTGGTGGTAGCATTGTGCACCGGCTGCCCCTTTTTATATATATAATTATATATACACTCTGATTGATTCTCTCTGTACATTAAGAAACTCAAGTACATTCTCTAGTGTGCTTAGTGCTTTAGTTTCTATGGAATGGGATTATAACATTCTATTGGACTGTAATTTCCTCAAATGAGTATTTCTTGAATGACTATTTTGACTATTAACAAAAGTGGCACTTGCATTTTTGTAAAGATTTGGATGCCAGTTCTATGTTAGTACATGCTCAATTTGGATTATCCTTCTATTATTTCGTGGTGGCTTGGTGCAGTTAAATGTCAGTGGCTACACAAAAACTTGAGTGAAATGTACCAGTGACAGCAGCAAGTGTTCTACAATGAAAATGGATTAGGGAAACATGTTTTTAAAACTTAACTAATATATCAACATAGCTATAGCTTCAAAAACATCATCAAGCCATATTTTCTCAACATTTTTGGATGGCTACAGAAATCTTATCTATCTGTTTAGCTCTCTCTGTGTAAGGCTACATCACTAGTATCAACATAACTAGATACATCATCTAAATCTTTTGATCGTCCCTTCCTAATTAGTTGAGATGACACAAATGTGTTTGCTGGGATTCTTATATATTTGAATCACTTCTAAATTTGTTAATTTTGTTAGTTGTTTACTGCATGAAATGATGGTATAGTTGAAAGTAAACCACTGGCAGGTTTATTTGTTTGCTATGGATGAGAACAACTTGTTCTTATAATTATAACAGGATGATCTTGTAATTGTTGCAGGTTGGTTTTGTTCTAGATTGATATGCTAACGTTGAGATCTTATTGTTCACTGAGCTAATTTCACTAACACATGCAGTTGTTAATAGAGTCAAATTGTAGATTTATTGGTTTATTGCCTTCAGCCTATTTGACATACGTAGAGGCAGTTCCTAGTGGCATGAAAGCCTAGTCAGAAGCAATAAGTGAATGAAGAACCTTTTCTTTAATTTTACTGGTGTACCTAATAGGCTAATACATACAATTTAGAGTATAAAGGAAATAGATTAGAGGTAGGTGATCAGAATGTGAGAATGCGAGTTCTAGCATTTTGGGAGGTCAGCTGTTTTGCTGTTTCATTATTGGTGTTATTGACCTATATTAGTCACTGTAAGAACTCTTACTTTCATTTAATTCCTAAGAATTTTCTGAAATATGTTATTTGCCACTATATGACTTTTGTTTTGTATCAAGAGTTGGGAAATTGTGCGAATGGACAACAACTCTTTAATGAATTTGGATAGACAAATGAACCAATGAATGAGAATCTCCTCCTATTCCTACTATGTCTTTTTGTTTTTCTTTTGTACAATGAAGGTCTACAACCTTTATGGGTCACAAAAATATTAACTCCTTTTCTAGACATCTAATAGTTTCTTTATTTTACTGAATGTAATCTTGTTTGATTTTGACAGTTCCTGACTATATGCTGCGAGATGAAATTCAGGCTCAGGATTTGTTGCCTCCGGTGCACGTGGAAGAAAATGACACAGTTGATAATTATAACAACTTTGAAGCACCACAACTTTCAGTTTCTGATGAAAGACTAGACAAATCTCCTACTGAAGAGACTGCTTCATATCCAATTGCCTTGGAGACTACAAGAGACCCACCTCCTGCTACCCCTGAGGAGCCTGTTGGGGAGCCAACTAAGCATACATATGCCTCCATTGTATGCAACGTTTATTTCTGTCATATTTGCTTACAAGTTATTCCTGAGGAGACTGATGTTCTTTATGTCTCAGCTTCGAGCTAAAGGCCAGTCTGGTCCATCTATGCATTCAGCATCTGTAGTCAAGACAGAACAGGCTCATCCTTTTTCCCAACAATCATATCCTGTTGTTGTTCCTGAGAATTTTGGCTCTGTGGCAACTGAGGAGGCTCTGGTAGTTGAGGATGAAGGTTTCTCCCCTAATTCCTGTATTCTCTTTCTGAAAGTTGTTTGAGCAATTCTCAATTTCTACTTTGCACACGAGAAGGTTGGCCCTCCTGTTTATATTCAGGCCTTCTAGTCTCTCATCTTCTGAAGCCGACTATTTATTATTGTTCAATTTTTAGTAACTTATATACAATGATTACGTGATCTTGGGCATCATTATGGGTTTTTTTACTTAATAGTTGAGTAGCTTTTAGCTTTATTGAAAATTCAGTTTGGGTACCAGTTCAGTTGCTTCTATATTTTTTTTATGCTTTCACTGTGATTTTATCTGTTACACTGAAAAATCTATTGATCTTTATTTAAGCCTGTTTGAGGATCATGGTTGTTTGGTTGCAGGTGATGCCAGATCTGTCTATGTTGGAAATCTTCCTTCTGTTTCAACTTTGGACCTTGAGCAAGTCTTTAAGAACTTTGGTAGATTGAGACCAGATGGTGTTTTTATTAGAAGCCGAAAGGTTGAGTCCATGTAACTTGTTGTATTATTTTGTCTTCTATTTATTTAGATTAATTTTTAGCTCACTAGTATTTTATGTGCAATTTGCAGGAATCTGATGTTTTTTATGCTTTCATTGAATATCAAGATGCCATTGGTGTACAAAATGCACTTAAGGTATGTTGTCTTACTCTAGTTTGTTCTCACAGGGATCAAAATATCTGACTGTATTTTGTAGTATTTGCATGGCCCTTGTCTATTGCATGTCTAGTCTGTACCAGTCTGATCAAGTGTTGAAATCAGTGTAAACTATATGCTTTTATTGTTTCATCTTGTTTATAAAACCAGTTTTCAGTTTTGACCTATTTGACTGATGATACTGGCAGATAAATTTCCACTGTAGTGTTTCAAATCTACTTATGTTCCAGCTCTGAAATCTCTACCTTAATTTGTTTGATCTTCATTATTATTTAGCTGGCGATTTTGTTTATGTTAACTACTTATAGATTCATGTCCTTGTATCGTGCTGGCACTTTTTGTAACTTTTTTTAAGAAAATTTATATTCTGTACAACTAGATTTTGCTTAGGATAATATTCAGCTATCTTATTATGTTGTCTCTAAAATTACATAATTTACATATTGGTTTTTCATTTGCAGGCATCTCCAATACAGTTGAATGGGAGATTGATTCACGTTGAGGGGAGAAGACCTAACAGTGGTGTATCACGAGGAAGTAAGTCCCAATTTCATGTTGTGCACCTCTCTTTTGAAATCGCTTAAATGTCCAAATTTGAGAACGAATTAAATATATACATCAGTTTTTTTTATTATTCTAAAACTTATGAATATTGATGGAAGGTAAATGGAAGGGTTTTTATTTGGATGTTTCAGAATTATGCAATAGTATGAGTCTCCTGTTATGTGATCCTCCCTGTCCCCTAGAGGGAGTATACATTTGTGTTGCTGCCTGATGTAGCTATTAAAATTTAAAATAAAAAGAAGAAAACCTGTTAAAATTTTTAATGCAAAGCAATATGTGAAGTATATTCATCATATCAAGTTTAATATCCAGTGTTGCCTTTGACATAATTTTCAGGTGTATTCATTGCTTGCTAAATCTACCATAGAAGCAATAGAGCATGTCTTAATTGTTTCTTAATCTTCTTATCTATGTATGTCAACAAACTTGTTAAATGTGCGTGTCTTGATGTGTAGAGAGTACAGAGTACTCTTGCATATGTTAAAATGGAACTTCTCGATGAATGAATAGGGTAGATAAGAGCCAGCTTATAGATTTTAGCAAACCAAATTTACTGGACAACTGAGACTTTTTTTCTTCCTCTGATTATCCACTATGAGCTTGACTACAGACACCTGGAACATTAGCCATTTTTCTTCAAGATAACTGTTATTTTTCTTCTTCAGGAAGGGGCAGAAGCAGAGGTTACCCGTCTGAGTTCTCAAGAGGACGCCTTGGTGGTCGGACTTCTGGTCGAGGTATCAGGCAAGAAGGCAGTGATAGGGACCATATTAGTCGGGCAAGGTCAACTGGATATCCTCAACGAGTTCAAGAAAGGGATTATTAAATGCTCCGACTCCAAAAGAAGGGACGATGACAAGCTTCATTAGGTTCTTCCCAGGACATGGGAAATTTCACCTTGTTTCCAGATGTAGGCCCTTGCTGTTTCTCGTAGTGTAATTTAATCATTTTGTGGTGCCAGACATTCCATTAGAATAGAGTAACTAGTTCAGTTTTGAACAATGTTTGACTTTAATTGCTGAGTATCTGATTTACCAGTACCATCGTTTTATTTTTCTGGTTGTTCCTACTGTTCTTAATCTTGTGAAATTGAAGTCGTCGTTGCCCTTCACTCTCTAATGTCGTTTACTATGTTTCATCAATCCAAAATTTAGTAAACAAGTCGATGACTTGTCGTTCACCACTGTCTGATTATTCGACAGAACTCGTGATAGAGCTGATAGTTTGACTTTTGCAGTAAATCTTTTTTGTGGTATCATTTTAATTAGGGAGTCAACTACTCATCACATTATTACAAAGTCGTCTCCCTAAAATGAACAGTGCACTAAACATCGCATGGGCTCTTTTCAGCTCCTGGATCTTCGTCGCCATTCTCACTGGAATCTCTACTTTTTCCCCAGAGGACGCAGTAGAGTCCCAGGATTATGATCACTGCTCCGATCAAGCTATAAACAAGTGCAACAGTGGATAAACGACGTCAATAAGAAAGATTTGTTCATATTGCAGAAGTTCAAAATAAGTTTTTAAGATGTTTGAGAGAGATATTGGAGATCCTCTTTAAGTATCTGACAACACAACTGATGATCGATTAAATAGCCATATACCTGCCGACATGAAGCTGTTCAGCAAAGACGAAGGCCGAGACAAGAGCCACGACCAACATTCCGAGAGGTGTGAAGATGGCACAAAATACAGGTCCCTTCTCGCTAATACAGTATATTTGCATGTAGTATACGAGGCCAGATATGACAGTTCCCTGCGTACATTTATAATGATGCTCAACTAGATCGGTGGAATAAATATTAAAAGGATTAGTGATCGACATACGCTATATATGATGGTCATGAGCTGCACGTTCCAATTCATTCTCCATGACGAGGCATTCCTTTCAAAGATGAGGGAAAGTGCAGAAGATTGCAGTGCTGCGAAGAAGCACATCACGGCGTTCATGGTGAGTTTGGCTGGGTAGATCCGACAGATGGATGCCTGAGAATACTCATGATAAACATAACGTAGTAATTAAAAGGGAAGTGACAACACAAGGGACGCCATTAATGCAAGACCTGAAGAACAAGCGATGCACTGCATGCAAAATAGCCGATTAGCATAATAGCAGAGCCTTTAAGCCAGGCATCGCCTTTCTCAGGACTTTCGAAATGAAGCTTGATCATAGGTGAAGTAACGAAGGCCCCCAACAATCGACCTTTCCAAAATGTGAAGATCAGGGCACCAGTGATGCAGAAGATGGTCCCTGCAAGCCTGGCCCTCCCCCTTACAGTCTTCAAGCTGAACTTTTCCATCCTGAGCAAAAAAGACCAAATATACAATGATATATGAATGAACTAAATTCATTGTAAATTTTTTGATGAAATTACTTGGAATTAATATCTGAATCAACCTGAGTACAATTGCCAATAAGAAAGTAAATGCAGGAATGACATTGCCCAAGGCACTGGCAACAGTTGGAGAAATGAAATGGAGTCCAACGTAGTATACGTTTTGCTGAATTGTTATCCCCAACATAGCAAGAATGAATATCTTTAGCATGATAGGAAATGAGAAGCTGGGTCTTCGATTCCTACAACAATGAGATGAGTTTAAAAACATTCAATTGGTACTCATATATCTTATTCTCAACAATTCTAATGAGGCATGATCGTCCTTGAACCTTTCTAGCACATAAGCAAGAGGAGCCAAGATGAGCATGGCAATAAGGTGCCTGTACACTACAAAGACAAGAGCACTTAGTCCTTGTTCCAATGCAAGCTTGCCGAGGATGCTAGATCCAGCATACGCGAACTGGGACACGATCATATAGATGTATGGAGCACATGCTTTCACAGAGGTCATGATCTCCTCACCGAATTGTTTGTGACGATTTTTATTGTTCTTGGTTCTTTATAAAGGAAGAAAGCCTCACAAGACTTGGTTTGCAAAGGTATGGAGCTTATCAGCATCACTTTTCATGGTGGTGTTCGGATTCACAGGTCATTATTTTCAAGTTATTCTATATTAGATACGCCTAAAGGGACTATAATCAGGAAGAGAATTGTGTTCCTTTTGCTGAATTTGAAGAGGGGTCAAGTCAGGATGAGATAATGGGGCACTTAGCATACAAAGTCATATAGCATGGCCACATAAAAGACTCACCTTTGTGCATGATACCTGAGAAATCTTCTCTTCTTTGTCACCTATCAGGCATATCAATCTATAGTAACTCAGTCGCAACTTACTGCACTTAATTCTTCTTGGTAGAAATTGCATGTGTCAATTGGATCTGTAAACTTTGTGCAGCTTCTTACCAATCAGAGACAAGGACAATTCACTGAGTGCTCGCAAAGTTGAAGGGTAAAACAGTTGCAAGAAGAGCCGGAAACTAGCTTTGATTGCTACAAAATTATAGCATTTACCATGCTCTTTTCTGGAACTAATACCAGCAGTTTGATTGTTTTGCAGATGAATCATCCTCAGGATTTCAGTAAAGAAAGAAAATCCAAGTGATTTACTGAAAAGTCAATATTTCTTTTGTGGATAACAATTAATCCCCATCCAACAACCAAACGTTGAGGATGTCGCATTCTATAAATTTTGAAAAAGAATCAAGCCTCACCATAATCTGTCAAGAACTGAGATGATCAATGCGTAAGATAGTGCTTCTGATATTGCTCACTTTACTGAACAGTGAGGGAGATCCAGTCAAATAAAGGGCAAGGGTGCCGAAGACGTGGATTCCTTCATACTTGCTAATCCTTGAACGATCGTAAGTAAAATCTCTTTACCTTTACTCCTGTTGGACAAAAAAAGTCTTCGAGTTCTTTTAAAAATGAGCCTCTTCTCAAAGAGGTTTGGAAAGAAATGCTTCCAGAGATTGACACGGGATCCAACAGCTTCAATCTCAAGTGGTTAAGTACCTTGATAAAATTGCCTTGTGTCAAAGGATTGTAGACAAAAAGAAAAAGAAAAATGAGTTATTATTAGAGTTATTAGTATTAATAAAGTTGTTGGTGTGGCGGATGTTGGCCAACATAAATATTTTAGGTTTATAGTTATATCAAAAAAAAAGTTATATTTGAGAGGAAGTATTAGAAGTTCTAGTATTGATAGGAATGAGGATCATACAATGGATGCAAAAAAATTTCAGTAACTATTTTTCTTTTTCCATTTCATCAGGACAATGGGTTTTGTGTTTTTCATTCACTTTAACTAGGGAGTCATACATTCATCAAACTGCTAGAAATCTTTTTTTTTCTTTCCAAGAACAAAAAAACTAATCATGGCACGGGCTCTTTTCAGCTTCTGAATCCCTCTGCGCTCCACAATCCTTGTCACCTTCCTCATTGGAATCTCCACTTTTTCCCCAGAGGAAGCAATACAGTCCCAGAATTATGATCAATGCACCTATCAAGCTATAAACAAACCCCGGCAAAGGATAAACGAGTTTATTTTTGAGACTGAAGATCCCTTTTAAACGTTTCTTCTTATCTGAGAACACAATTGATCAATCAAAATAGCTACGAACCTGCCGACATGAAGTCGTTCGGCAAAGATAAAGGACGAGACAAAAGCCACAATCAACATTGAAAGAGGTGCGAAGATGGAACAAAATACTGGTCCCTTCTCGCTAATGCAATATATTTGCAAGTAGTATATGAGGCAAGAAATCACTGTTCCCTGCATATGTATATATATATGTATATCGACATCATAGAATTCTCAAAACTCTCCTATGATAGAAACTAATTACTGAACCAAAAGATACGATACGTACGCCATATATGATAGCCATGAGTTGTATGTTCCAATTCATTCTCCATGATGAAGCATTCCTTTCGAAGACGAGAGCAAGTGCAGAAGATTGCAGTGATGCGAAGAAGCACACCAAGGTGTTCATGGTGAGTCTGGCTGGGTAGATCTGGCAGATGAATGCCTGAAGAATACTCTCACTCATGAATTTGATGTAACAAAAAAGATTAGCTTATTGTGAGATTCAGGACCTGAAGAATAAGCTTTGCACTGCCTGCAAAACAACTGGTTAAGATAAGAGCAGAGCCTTTAAGCCAATCATCCACTTTCTTAGAACTTTTGAAATGGAACTGAACCAGAGGTCTTCTAACAATGACTCCCAACAGATGACCTTTCCAAAATATGAAGACCAGAGCACCAGCGATGCAAAAGATGGTTCCTCCAAGCTTGGTCCTCCCTCTTGCTGTCTTCAAGCTGAGCTTTTCCATCCTGATCAAAAAGAACAAATATAGCATGATATGAATTTTTTTGATGAAATCACATGAAACTAGTGTCTGAGTTAACCTTAGTATAATTGCCAATATGAAAGTAAAAGCAGGAATGACATTGCTCAAGGCAACGGCAACAGTTGGAGAAGTGAAATGGAGTCCAACATAGTATACGTTTTGCTGAATTGTTATTCCCACCATAGCAAGAATGAATATTTTTAGCATGACAGCAAATGAAAAGCAGGGTCTTTGGTTCCTACAACAACGAGATGAATTCAGAAGCATTAATTCATTTTGTAATCATTTATTCTCAACAATTCCAGGGAAGCGTGATCCTCGAACCTTTCGAGCACATAGGCAAGAGGAGCCAGGATGATCACGGCGATGAGGTGCCTGTAAACAACAAAGACTAGCATGCTTAGTCCTTGTTCCAATGCAAGTTTGTTCAGAATGCTGGATCCAGCAGATGCGAACTGGCACACAACCATGCAGATGTAAGGAGCACATGCTTTCATGGAAGCCATGATCGCCACCTTGAATCGTATGTAACCATTTTTGTCGTCCTCAGTTTTTTATAAACGAAGAAAGTCCCCCGAAACCTTGTCATGAGAAGGTTTGGAGCTTATCATCATCACTTTTTCATGGTGGAGTTCAGATTCATTGGTCATTGTTTACAAGTTCTTCCATATTTGACACACAGAAAGGGAGTGGAATCAGGAATAGGTGTCAGGTCAGAATCACTTCTGAGGCAAAAAAAAAAATGAAAGTCAAATAGCATTACCAAAGACAAGACTTCGCTTGGTGCATGATACCTAAGAAATCCTCTCACCTTTGTCAAACATCAAGCATGTCAATCTGTCAAACAAATGAGCCTCTTCTCAAAGTTGGTCGTATGGAAGATAAGTGACCATCTCGAGAAGACATGCTTAAGTCGGCAGGAGTTCTCTGTTTGATTTCTGAATACAAACCTGGTTTGGGAAGCAAATTTCTAAAGAGGAGATGACCTTTGATCTCTGGACAGGTTGCAAATACCAACGCCACTGATACAGAAAACTGCATTGCTTGGAACTTGAAGTGCTTATCTGCAAATGGGTGTGAGCAAATCAATTAAGTGGCATGAAAATCCCATTTGAAAAAATACCTGCAAGACAAGAAAGAGTCAGTAATTTACTGTCGTATCAATTTCTGGAAAGATGATCAATAACATAACCATTCTTTAGTGGAGCAAAATTTTTAAGTTTGTAGACTTTGGTCATTGATAAGGGAAGATGCTTGCTGTGCAGACCTGTGCTTTCTTCCTAGAAGAGGAAGGATGTCAATGCCTGGCTACCTGCATTGACAAGGACGATGGTGCAACGCTAAGTCAGCCAAACATAGGAAACATTTAGATAATCAAAATAACAAAAAAAACCACCATAGGTGCGTGTGATGACTAGATTCAAACATTTGGCGCTCAATTTAGGAAAAAATTGAGTGGGCCGAAGTATCCATGGGTGGAAAAAATTCATAAGTTTGTCTTCATGAGTAGAGTATTGATTCGGTATTGGATGAGCTTATAGGAACGGCAAAGACCGTAGGGGTTGGTTGCTGACGATTTAATGTTCCGCTTTCATGATTTACCTTTAGAGACCGATGAAATTTTTTTACGAGGTTAAACCGATCGTCTCTGGGATTAATTGACTCTTAAGAATGGATAGGAGTGTAAACGAATTAAGCCGCTCGTGAGTTATTCGGGACTTCATTTAAAAAACAAAATTTGATCGAGTTTGTTCGATTAATTTAACGAGCCAAGCTCGAGCCTAGACCTGACCACGGTTCGGAACCACCGGTTTGACGGTTCCTGAAGGGTCGACCCTTAACCTTAAACGGTCAAGACGATTACGGTTCACGGTTCGAAACCGCCGGTTCACGGTTCGAAACCGCCGGTTCACGGTTTGAAACCGCCGGTTCACGATTCGGTTCACAGTTCATCATAATTCGTCACGGTTCGTTACAGTTCAAGATTATTATATTAAAAAATTTACAATTTAAAATTTATTCAAACAAAAGGCTTGTACTTATTTAATGCTTACGTTTCCTCTTATGATATAGGGGAATCAAAGTTCACATAGTTCTTTTATATTTTTATCCTTTTACATTAAAAAGTTACATTGCTACTCACTTCTATTTCCCGTTCTCATTGTATTTGTTCATTCAATATCAAAATCTTCGACTTTATCATCTGAAAGTTACATTCCTTGGATTCTTTTCTCGGCTCTGGTCCAATCATCGAGTAATGTTTGGGCTTCCAATGAGTCGGGAGATAAAGTCGATCGTCGCTCATCTAATATGTTGCCGCCGACACTGAACGTCTGCTCCACAGCAACAGTTGACACTGGACAAGCTAAAATTTCTTT
>JBBUKS010063180.1:0-28682 GCA_038050645.1 Hedychium gardnerianum
ATGCTTCAGTTAACCCGCCTGAAGTCTTCACTCTGGTCATTACATCCTCGTACATATCCTTAATTAGATCAATATATATGTAAATGAAAACAACAACAAAAAAAAAATCTAATATGACAAAAATGGAAGGACATGGTTCACTTTCTTTGCAAAAAATGAAGTTTATTCTCTTGGGTAGGATTTTCCTCTGTTTCTCTCAACATTTAGGTGTGTTTCCTTGGACGGATAAAAAATAATATAAGGACAGACAAGCAGAAATAGAAAATGAAGAGAAGAGGAACAAAATGATATTAGCTTTAGTTGTGTATTCTGTGAAAGGATCAAACTAAGAAGAGAATACGTTTTCTAGTATGGCCTTATTTTTTCAAAGTTAGAGATTGGTTAATAAACACAAAGGTGGCAAGTGGGCTCAAATAAGGATAAAAGCTGAGGTGGCAGCAAGAGATAAATGAGTGACTATCATGATAGTTTTTCATCCAATTATGGACCAATCATGGGGTAAAGAAGAGAAAGCCCTCTGCCTGTTTCTCCTACTCTCCTTCCTATTCTTCCTATGCCTTCTGATCAATGCTGACTAACACCAGCTTGTGCGGGACAATTGACGTCATCTAGTGTTAATAAAAAAAAGTCATTTTTGCACACCGAGTTGTACTATTGTTTTACCCCCAATGGTTTTTAGCTTTATCCAACTTTGAATATCTCTAATTATATTTATTCCATTAGTTTGTCTACTTGTGGTTTTATTGTTTTGACTTCACCTTTAGTTAATGTTTTTAAACATATAACATTGTTTCTTCCTATCTACAACAGAAAATTTCATAAAAAGTGTGGTAAGTGTAGATGATAATCAGCTAAGGATGTGAAACAAGGGTGGACAAACAGCTTTAAAAGGCCATGTTTGCCCTAAAATACTCTCTCATTAGCAAGTCTTCGAATGATATACACAGAGAAGGCATTGACCTAACATAATTTACCTTTAGTCTCTCATGAGCTTCTTTTACTGTCTTCCCATCCTTCTTCTTTCTCCAATTATGACCATCTTTCCTGAAGTATCTCAATACTTTGCGATCAAAGAGAAAAACAGATCCACCTGGAGAACATGACAAATGCTGATCACTGAAACAGAATATCATGAAAAAATATGAAGGAAACAACTGAACACCTAGAATCATAAATCAAAATTCTTTAGACATCAATCAATGCAAGCAGTTGATGACTATAAACAAACTAGTAGTAAACATAGAAGGCCATACTGGGTGGTCTATTTGGTGGTTCTGGCGCAATATTGAACTTCCTGTAGTTCTGTAGTATTTCACAAATTTCAGCAGGGCGCAACCACCGATGTTGTGCTTCAATAAGTATCTGATCAATGTCTATACATGCATAATGAAATTACAGGATCATCAAATACAAAAAAAATATAAACATAAGAATACTGTCAACCATCTAAACGTTGAGAAGGTAATCACGCCATCACTAGTTTTGTTTATCCAATTAGTGAACGAACAACTCAGTGTTAAATATGAAAGCCAGACCACTGTGTTGAATCATCAACAGAATACCCAAGATTTAATCCATAAAAACTGTAACCATATGCCCCAACACTGGAAGGAAGAGCCAGCCAATATAAGTAAAAGATCGCAAACCGATCCCCTCTTTTTCTAAATGAAAACAGTTAATTTGCAGGAAGCCAATAATATTTTTTTTTTCGCATATAATAACCTTTAACATGAAAAAACGATAATAAACCTTTTACTATTAGAAATAATCAACTTGATCGACAAAGAGACACCAAATCGACGACGATCAAAACCCATAAATGGAAGAGAGAGAGAGAGAGAGAGGGAAAAGGAAACGAAGAGATAAAACGAACAACCAAAACCATACCTAGCTGAGGGGTCAACGAGAACCGCCTGGTATCCGCCATCAAGCACTCAATAAGATTCAGGAACCCCACGTAGAAACCCTAACGCATCGATCATCAAATCCGAGCGCAGTCCGTTCGCCGGAGCAGAACCATCGGTGGATCAATTAGCGCCGGGGCTTGAAGAACCGGATCGAGCCGACAATTCCACGTCCAGGATCTTCAGAAATACACGAAAAAGTAGGAATTTCCGCAGCCCGGAAGAGGAGATCCGGATCAGAAAAAAAATAATAATAAAGGCGGGGAAAGTGACAGCGTACCTACCGGGAAGGGAGAAGCACCGAGCCGCCGACTTGGAACAAAGAGGAACGTTCCTGGCGCAATTTACCACATTACCCCTATCGAATCAAGTCGCGATCGACACGTGGCCGATTCTCGTTCGGTCACGAGCAAGGACGTCGGATGCGGGCGGGCGAAACGCGCAGCACCGTAAATAAATCAAATCGAATTAAATTTTAAGACATTTAAATTTAAATGATAAGATAATAGAATGAATCGAATTTAAAATAAATTAAAATTTTTTAATAATTATTTAAGTTTGACTTGATTTATTTGGTACGAGCTTGAGTTTATTTGAAATTTGGTTTGAATTTGATTCATTTAGTTGTTATCAAGCTTTTACTTAAATTTGACTTGAGTTTGATTCGTTTATATGTTATCAAATTTTAAATTCAAACTTATTTATTGTTTGAAATTTTTATTTATTTGATTGATTATTAAATTTGATAATTTAAATTTATTTATTTATTTTATTTTATTTATTTAACATGTTGATAAAAATTTTATTAATGAATATAATTGTTCACGAATATTAACGAGCTAAACATATATATGTTCAAATTTATTTGTTTAGGTTAATGAATTATTCAAGTTTATTTATTTAATTGATCTTATGTATATTGAAAGAACGTAAATAAATTCTTATTAAGTCGAATATCAAATTTATTCCCGAACTTTTGAGTCATTTACTCTCCGTTGTGGCAGCAACAGAACGCCGAATAGTCAGAGTGTGGCAGCAAGTGAGCTACAGCTTGGAAAGTAACAGAACGCCGTTTTATAAGACTATTTGTCATCTGCATCTCGTCGTTATCTAGATATATATGTACCCATCCACGTCGTCAGCTCCAGTTGTCAAGTAAACATTTGTGTCGAGAGAAGAGAAGGTAAGAAACAAACAAAAATAATAATAATAATCTACTTTTTCAATTCATTATCATTTAAATAAAAAGTAAAAATACTTAAATATATTTTTTCTTTTATGATTCAAATATTTAATTTTTATAATTTAAAATAATTTTATTAATCATTAAAATAAATTTAAAAAATACAAAAATGACCTAATAAACGATTCAACATTATAAATAATTTTAGATTCAAACTCAAACTCGATGTAATGTATCCTAAATGAAAGTCCCTATATGTCCTAGGTAGAAGTTCAAAAATAAATGAATTATGATGAACCTCACAAATAATTCAAATTCGAATTCTTTATACTAGGTGTAATGTGCAATAGAAGTCATTTCACACGCCATCATGGGCTATAATCGAGAAAAACATAAAAGAGAAAAAACACCCGTTAATATAAAAAATTTAACAAGACATAAAATTCGTCTGCTCTTCCACAGATGATCTCTCGTATGAAAATGTATATCCAGAAATAAAAATAAGAATTCGGATGAAATCTGACACCCGTACCTCTTCTCTCTCCATAATTGTATTATAGAAAAAATAAAATAAAAAAATAAAATAAATCATCATGTGAAAAAATATTTTTGTACCTACTAACTAATTCAATTATGTCTAGGGCACGAATAAAAATAAGAATTTTGTAAAAAAATAAAATAAAATTCATCATTTTGGTATCCATGACGATCTCATATTATTATTGAGAAAAAATAAATCAAAAAATTAAAATAAATTATCACAAAAAAAAATATTTTTATGGACTTCATCAACAAAAAATGATCCTTATTTAATTTCATAAATCTATCTTATAATAATCAACTCCGCTATGCTAGGGGCATGAATAAAGACCAGAAGAACAAATGGATAGCACCGTTACATGAAGAAGCGAAAAGAATAAAAATCACATGAATAATTGAATGATTCTATACTTTTTCTTCGTCTCTAAATTTCCATTTTTAGTAAAGGTGCAAAAGGAACTTCACCGTCTTTACCATCAGTTCTCAATTATTCATTCAACTTTCCAACCTTCCAATTTTCCCTCCTATTATTAAAAGAAAATAAATTAATAAATTAAAATAAGCCTTGTATAAAAAGATATATTCATTATTTTTATCAAAATTTAATTTATTTTTTTAAATTCGATAAATCTTTCTTCAGTCATAACCTAGGATAATTTTCTCTATGATATTAAATTATTAATAATGACTAATTCAATTATATCCTGAGATAATTTTCTCTATGATATTGAACTATTAGATGCTCAACTGAGACTATTTGAATGTGAGGAGTCTAGGTCAAAAATATTCTTCTAAAACCTAACCTAATATGGTAAGTGAGGAGAATAAAACAAATGCAAACTTTTAAACACCTAAACTTATCAAACAACAAACGCAAACAAACATAACCTTTTTTTGTCTATGAAGGTTTTCACATTCATATAATGGATATCAAGGTCATCAATTTTCGCGCTTAACATCAAATGCTAAGTTCTTAAAGCAGTTAACTATGGTTCCTGTTCCCTTATGCACTAGTCATTGTTCGAGCTGGCTAGACTAGCCCTCATGATTTACCTCCTTCGTGTTGGTCTTGGGACGAACTGGCGGGGGCGCTGCGGCGAGCGTTTCGCCTTTTTGCCGCAATTAAAGCAGTTAACTATTTCGAACACAGTACAGTAACTAGCCCATAAAAATGAAGCTGTAGAAGGAGCTGACCTCTGGCAAAGAAATGGACTACCTTTGGCGAGGAGGAGGTTTGAGAACCATGGCGATGGAGTCATCAGGGATCCCCCAACCTGGGGCTTGGTACCTGCACCCCCGGTGAGGTCGGTAATTGTAGCCCTGGCGCCGCCATCATCATCTGATAGGCCGTCTGCGGCGATAACAGGCATCCGAACCCCAGCGGCGAGCTAGGAGGCTGGAGCATCGGCGCCACCGTAGAGGATGGAGCATAGAGTGGAAGGCCCGTGTTGCCACCGCGGAGATGGCGCATGTAAGCTGAGATCGGTGACTCGGCCGCAGCGCTGACTGTAGGAAGCGGCGGCAGCGGAGACAGCGGCGGTCGCGTCCACGGATCCACGGAAGGCAGCGGTAGGAACGGGACGAGGGGCGGTGGAGGGCGAAAGGTAAGATGGGCGAGCGGCGGCGGCCGGATGCGGTGGAGACGAGAGTTTGGGGCTGCTGCGGGCGGGGGCAGGAGGGAAGCGCTAGAACAAGGACGAGGAGGACGCGGCGGCGGCAGCTCTGCAGGCGGCTGGCGGATCTGACTGTGAGCGGGGTCGCCGGTTAGCTTCTGGACGACGTCGCGGAAGTCGTTCTTATCGATATTGTAGACAGGCGGCTGCGGCTGGTAGGGCGGCCCTCCAGCGCAGGCGCTGCCACTGGCACTCGTCGCCACCTCCGGAGCAGCAACAAGAAACTCGGCAACTTGGTCGGGATTGGGGTTAGGGTTTCTGGGAAGGGACTTGGAGATCTTGTAAGAGGCTCGGTTTAGGGCCCTGAGTGAGCCCGGCAAGCTGTTACTACTCGTCTTCCCGAGGCTACTATCGCTGCTGCTCGAAGTGTTCGGGATCACGGTGGCGACGTCAGCGGCGGCGGCGGCGGCGGAGGAAGGAACAGCAGAGGAATGGTTGGTGTTCTTCATCGATATCTGTGACTGCTTTCTGCGTTTGAATCTTATTTTGTTTTATTCTCGTCTCTGAAAGAAAGGAGAGTTAACGCCAACCCCCAAAAAAAACGAAATTAAAAGTAAAAAAGAAAAGAATAATCCAGACTTTCAAATGTACATTATAACACCCAACATTTCCACAAATTACCTAAGGGTGCCCTTGGCGTCAGTCCTGTTTTAATTTGAACCTGCCGCGCGTTTACTCGGGTGGATGTTAGGTTGACTGGGATAGGGTCTTGTTTACTTGAAATGACAAGATATATCAAATTGAAATGACTAAAATACCCCAGGACCCAAAAGGGACATGATCACTCCCCACGGGCGGTGCTCCACCCACCTCGGCCTCCTCCCCAAACAACTCCCGACTTCCTCTCCCCTCTTCCGATCGATCTCCTTCCCCATAACGAACTAGCGCGATTGATTCCTTCGCCGAACCCTACAAACTCGTCGTCCATGATCATCGGTTCCGTTTCAGAGCAAGTTGATGTCCTGACTGTGAAGGAGACGGTAATGGCGATGGGAGACGAGTCGTCCGAGGTGGTGCACCTCCAAGAACAGCTCCAAATGCTTGCGCAGGAGCGAAACCGAGCCATGGAAATGCTGGATGAGATGCAGTGGAAGATGATGGCGCAGTGGGAGAGCCAAGTCCGGACGGAAAGCCGCGTCGACGAGCTCGAGTGCGAGCTGGAGCAGTCCAGGGAATCGGAGCACCGCATGCTCGAATCGTTGACCTCCCAAACCAAGCAACTAGAGCAGACCAAGATCTTGGTCGAGGAGATGAAGCTGGAGCTGCGGATGGTCCGCACCGCGTCGAACTCGCCTCGCAATGGAAGAGACGAGGCCGGCGCGCTGCGGACGCAGCTCCGCCTCGCGCTGGCGGCGGAGGAGAAGAGCAAGCGCGCCATGGATGGCCTGGCGCTCGCGCTGAAAGAGGTCAGCACCGAGTCGGGCCGGCTTAAGGGGGAGATGGAGGCCGCGCGCGGCGAGGAAAACCGGGTGGGCACCGCGCTCCGCCTCGCGGAGGTGGAGGCGAGGCGGCTGAGGGTGGAGGCGGAGGAGACGGTGGCGGCGTGGCTGGAGAAGGAGGCCGGTTTCCTGGAGTGCATCCGGACGTGCGAGGAGGAGCTGGAGGCGGCGCGGAGGGACTGCGCGCGAGCGGAGAGGAAGCACAGGGCCGCCCGGGAGGAGGCTTCTAACCTTCGCGACATCGTGAAGCAGGCGATCAAGGAGGCGTCGGTGGTGAAGGAGGCGCTGGAGATCGCGCGGCGGGAGAACGCGCAGCTGCAAGACGTGCTGCAGGGGGTGCGGCGGGAACTGGAGGAGGCCAAAGCCACGGAGGCTGCGTCCCAGCAGAGCGTTAGAGACATGAAGCGCATGCTGGTGTTGCCGCCGCCGGCCACGGAGCAAGGGCTGCAGGCGAAGCGGGCGGCGAAGTACCCTTCGGAGAACTGGCGGCACCGGTCGGCAGGAGGGGAATTGTTCGACGCGGTTGAGTACTCGCCGAAGCAGAGGAAAAAGACAACGGCGGAGGAGGGCGCGGCGGCGGAGGGCGGGAGGGATCCGCCGGCGCGGCAGAAGCTAAGAAGAGGCAGATGCTGAAGCGTAAGCAGTTTATATAAATTAAATATATTAATGGAAGAAGCAATGGAATTGCTCCATGTTTGCTTCATTTGTTGTCAGAGTATAATCGATTACAATTCTTTGATTTCTTTTTAAATTACGTTGAAATTAATGGAACAGAATTCATGTATGTATGTATGTATGTATATCATAATTTATGTAATTTTTTTAAAATAAAACTGTAAATAATTAGATTTTTAGGCCGCTGCTTAATCAATAACTATCTTGATATATTAATAATTCCATTTGCTAGGATTGAGGTTTGTTTCATTCTGAAAATTTCATCAATTGTATGTTTTATTCTTCATCTGTTAAAACTTTTTCTGTTATCTTTGTGGCAAAAGGCGAAACGCTCGCTCTCAGCGCTCTCGCCAGTTCGTCCCAAGACCAACACGAATGAGATAAATCACGAGGGCTAGTCTAGCCAGCCCGAACAGTGATTAGTGCATAAGGAGACAGGAACCTGGTTACTAGCCAGGATTTGACCCCTATACCTTATTATGATAATACCTTATGTACTAGCCAACAGCTCATCCCGTGAGGATAACTTTATCTGTTATCTTAAAAATATTAACTTTTTCTGTTATCTTAAAAATATTGAAAGAATAATTTCTCTCTTCAGATTAAGGTATAATCACACTATTTTAATAATTTTGATGAGGTATGATGCGGGAGAAATCAGAAGGCCCACATGATAGAAGATTATTCTTAACTTCGTTAGAAGTCAAAGCGGCAAGTGGTAGTGTTGTAGTTAATGCCTCTAACCATAAGGTTTATTATCTCTCCAATTGGCCTTCCGATCTCAAAATTTATTATTTTCGGTTGATCTCCTGACCCTAAGGCGTAATCTCCCTAATTGATGTTCCGACTCCGACGTTTACTATCTTTGGTCAGCCTCCTAACTCTAAAACGTAATATTCGATCATTCTTCCGATGCCAAGGTATAATCTCCTTGGTCAGTCTTCCGACCACAAGATTTATTATCTGCGATCATCCTCTCGATTCCAAGGCGTGATCTCCCCGATCGGTCTTCTGACCCCAAGGCTTATTATCTTCGGTCAGCCTTCCAACCCCAAGGCGTAATCTTCACGTTCGGCCTTCTGACCACAAGATGTAATCTCCGATCGACCTCCCGACCTCAAATCGTAATCTCCAGTTGACCATCCCAAGCCGTAATTTCTATGCTTATTCCCTTCAGTCGGCGCTCTTCAATAAGTCCCCTTCATTAGTTGCTCGATACTAGTCACGTAGATATCATGTGAGTAGTCAAGACACGTCGAGCCATGTGATTGGTTCAAGATAATTTTATACTTTCATTTAATATACACCATGGGCGATGAGACAGTATGATATATGAGAGATACTGTCAAAGATACGATAATAATACAAGGATTAGACAACTTTCATACTAACATGACACATAATCAATGAGGGGAGAATACCCTTAGAGTGAAGTTATAAAAAGGTCTGTGTATATAGGCAGAGGTACGTTTTTCACATTTTTCAGATATTCTGCTTCATTGTCCATGTTTCTCCTTCACGTTCCCAGACTGATTTGAACGTCAGAGTGGTTGAGCTGAGACATCCCCTGACCTCCATTCTAACTCTTTGTTGTTTCCTTTCTTTTTCGTCCTGTTTTAGGAAATTCCTAGCAATCCATCCCTTTTCGAGATTAGTCATTCAGTTAACACAGAGGCTAGTTTTCCGATGACTCATCCTCGGATAATTTTAAGTAGAAACAAGGTAAAATTTGGATATTGTAGTCAAAAACTACTTGTTACCTCTAGAGTCCAAAAAAAACATAATTTTTTGTCCAAAGTTAACACAACACAATTGATATTGTCTTAACATCACCTCTTCAATGCTTAAGTAGTGAGACTTAGAAAATAAAAATATTATAGAATGAAAGAAAGTACCATAAACCTTCCTTCTAATATCCATTTCTTTTTATATAGTCTATAATAAGTAATAATAGTGTAGCCAGAATTAGGTTTCATTGGGCTCTAGCCCAGTATAATCCAGTTATTTAGTTCAATCCTCTTTATAACTCCATCTCTATATAGATTTGTGAAGATGAATTATCGTCTCAAGCTTTGGGCCTTTCCCTCCTCTTATTTATTATTTTTCTCAGAACAGTAACAACCTAGAACAATTATGACAGTCGAAAGTAATTGAAGATCTGATTAAGCCGTTGATAAGTAACAATGCTCATTATAATATTAATATTCCCTTTTTATAATGATCGTTAGCCATCATTACTGACTATTCATTTGGTAACGATTTTCATGAACACCCCCTTCTATATTTAATCATTTACATCGTGACCAAAATGATAATTTGACCAAGTTTTATCAACCGGCTCTTCTATTCCACAATTTCAATCTCAATGTTTCCTTGTACTCTCTCTATCTTCCTTCGAGCACCACTACCATATCAAAATGTTCACATTTTTCCATGCATTTTCCGGCCGTTCGATCTCCGTGTTTGCCGCTTCTCTTTATAAACCTGATCGTCCGATCCAATCCCCGTCGTCCCGTACGACTCTCCGCATGCACGTCTAGTTTCTATCCCGAACCAATTAAAAGGTATTTAGTGGTTTAATTCAACGATGATTATCTTCGATAACCACCAAAAGCGGCTCTTCTTTAGGAATGGCATTTCGAATTAAACGCTTTACAACATGTGTATTAATATCTCTCGATGCTTCTTCTTTGATTCTTGTGCCCAACCTAGCGTAAACCCTTCCATCTCCAGACAGTAGCTCCCCTGGTGGTTACCATGGCCGCCGCCTCGCTTCTTCTCTCCGCGATCGCTCTTGCGGTGGCGCTGTTCGCCGTCGCCTCCTCTGCCCAGGGCCCAGGCCCCGCCCCCGTCAAGCCTCCGACCGCAGCGGCTCCCTTCGCGCCACTTCCCGTCTCCCCTGCCGTCCTGCCGCCGTCCCTTCCTCCCGCATCGGGACCCTCGCCTCCCCCCGCCGTGTCTCCAGCTCTGCCGCCGCCGTCCCTTCCGCCTTCCGCGCCGCCGCTCCCGCTCTTTCCCCCGGCTTCCTCTCCCCCCGCCAAGTCCCCCTCCGTCTCGCCCGTCACCTCTCCGCCTGCTCCTCCGTCTTCCGTTCCTTCCGCCGCCCCCTCCTTCCCGGTCTCAACAAACCCGTCTGCTGCGCCGGCCCAGCCGCCGTCCACGGGCAATGGCGCCTCTGCCAACGCGATGAACTGGATCGCCGTCGCCAGCGCCGCGATCGCCGCCGTCGCGCTCTAGGTCGGAGCAGACCTGCTCTCCGACGTCGCTTCCTGATCGGACGGTCACGCTTTATTCGGCTGTTGGCTAGTTAGACCTAGTTACTATTAGCAGTTGCAGAAGTGTCCTTTTTAGATTTGTTTCTTTTCCCCCACTTCCTGTTATTGGACTCTTTGATTCATCACCAAACCCGTAACGCTTCGGTATTACTGTTTTCCAATCTTTTAGAGATTTTTTCTCGTTTAATATTTTAAGGACAAAATAAGTCTGCAAATTCTAATAACCTAAGGGAAATAGTACATGTGTCTGCTTCCTTCCCTAAGAAATAATCAAGAAGAAGGGCTATCCATGAGACAAGTGGAGGCCAGAGAATAATACAAAGATTGCAACTAATTAAGCTAGCTAAAGGAATCACATAAGAATATGATTATCAGTTGTTTTTATTACCTAGTGCTTAATTTATTCAGACCTTCGATGTGAAATTGTGCAGACTCTTCTTCCATTGGTTGCTACGGTCTTTTAATTTCACTGTCTGGCTGAACCAGCCCACTTCTCCATACGTTCCTGAGCAACTGCAGCCTGTAGATCAAACAATCAAACCGAGATGAAATTTAGAGATAGTTTTTAAACACGCCATAATAGATAACCATCCTGTTAACAAAATGGAAAAGTTTGAACAACGTCTCGCCTCCTTATCCCAATCGCATTTTATGGTAATTATCGCTAAAATCAGCGTCTGTACTGCAGTTCCGCCAATCATTCCTCCCCATATGCCCTGCATATTTGCCTTCTTGTTAGGTGCATTTTGAGATCATCTTATTGATGTTTGATGCAAACAACTTGAACTACTAGATTAAAATCATACTCTCTTCTTCCTCAGGTGTGCAAATTTAAGCTTTGCAATGCACATACAATTCAAAAGTATGATGCATATGGAAAAAGATAGATACCGAGACACCGAGATTGAAAGTCCATCCCATCACAACCCCAGCAGGGATCCCAACCAGGTAGTATGTACCTATATTAACATAGGCTACAAAGGATTGCCATCCTGACCCAACAGCAACACCTGCAAAAGATGCAATCAAGGAAGAAATAACAACGCACCAAAAGTTTGTGCTATCTTAGAAACGTCATTAATTATACAATGGAAGAAAATAGTATCTTGTAACTGGTCCACTAGTAAGCCTTATCATAGATCTTATCTAGCAAATAGAGAAGAATGAATTAGTTCTCTGTTTGGAAATAAGACTAACACGAGCATAGAAGAGGCAGGAGATAACAGGGGAAAAGTAAGACAATAAGAATAACCATGATTCATCATATGGATGACGCTAGGATGCAAATGTGACAACAGAAAATATAACTACTCACCAGAGAGAACTGGTTGTATGCTGTTGAGAAAAATTGTGAACGTCAGTAGAACAGACAGCTTATCCACGGCTTTGATAACGACTGAGCTCGATGTGTAGATCAAGGCGAACTTATCATGAAGCACCGTGATAAGAACGCAGAAGATTAAACCTATCAAAGAAGAAGTCACCACTGATACAATGGAGGCAAACCTTGCAGCTTTTCCATCGCCAGCTCCGAGCTCGTTGGCCACTCTCACTCTAGTGTATCACATCAACAACTTCGATCATAATAATGAGCATGGTTTGAAATCTTATATCATATCAAATGACACAGCTGAAATTTACCATTTTGATAAATTATGAAAATCAGAACTAGCTAGCATAACAAGCATGGTCAAATACTCGTATCCTGTATCCATTTGTTTCGGATTCATACTGAGATAAGAATTTATTAGACAGACATGGAAAATGTATTTTGAACTGTAGTGTAAGAAAGGGGTAATTTCAAAGGTCATTCATTACTTGTTTGGGTAATTTGACCACTGACTATTTTATCTTAGTTTTCTTACTATTCCATTTCTTTAGTAACTGAGCACCACAGAATATACTTCTGACCTTCAACTTTTTAACTGCACATCGATCTTAACATTACAAGTTTTAACTGCAAATATATCAGGTGAAAAAGAAGTCCTCAAGTTAATGTTCATGTTTTGCTGACTATTTGAATAATGAAATCAAACATAGAACAAGACAGATAGAACGTAACATGGTTTAGTTAGTGCTTACCCTGTACCAGCAAAGAATGCCAACGGAATCATCAATTCCCAAGCATTAATGCTCATGCTATTAACAAAACAGTTAATTAATTTGGGTATAAAATTTCATTCGTGTTGAATAAAATAAATTGATTTGAGGCAGTATACCAAACAGAGATGGCATCCACGGCGATTTCTGCATCCTCGAGATCCCCCGTCAATAAGATCAGTATTCTGTAGTACCAGTTCTCCAAGCTGCAGAACGACAAGTATCCAGAAATCACTAATGAGTCCCTTTTGATCTTATCCTTGTTCTATCATTACTCAGCAAAGTGCTGTTGTCCTGGTTCTTGATTAAGCTTTTGAACTTGAAGTATTGGCAAGACGTTGCAGAATTATCTATCACATGAGTTAATTATCTTGTTCATGCTTGACTACCGAGAGTAATTAAATACCAGAGCATGATCCCGGAGGCGGCCGATAGCTTAACGAACTCCCACAGCTCGGAAAAGGCTTCCATTGAGAATCCATTCCAAGTCTCAGGGCAGCCGCCGCACGTCACGTACGCAAAGAGGCAGATAATGCCGACCCACCAAGAGAAGTCGAGGGTGAGCGCGGTCCCGATGAGGCCAAACTTGAGCTTAGACACGAAGAGCCAAGTCACAAACAGGTGGACCACGAGCGCGAAGGCGGAGACCGCAACGATGATGGAGTTCTTAAGTTGGCACTGCAAGTATCTTTGGAGAGGGAAGAGGAATGCGAAGGATAAGTGCAGGGGAATGAACCAGATAGACACTTTCCCAGCCTGCTCCGCCAGCTCCGGCGGCTGCCCCAACAGCAAAAGGATCGGCGTCGCGAAGAAGTACATGGGGAGCAGGAGAAGCGCAAACAAGAAGAGGATGATACATGAGCGCTGCAAGTACACGCCCAACATGTGGTACATTTTCGCCCCGAAGGCCTGCCCGCACAGGGTTTCCAAGGCGCTCGCCATGCCAAGCTGCAGATATAGTATCAACAGTTCCAAGTTACAAAAATGACTAAAATCCGAATGCAATGCACCAACAACACTTCCATCACAAAATTTCTACTAAATTCCGCGATAATTTTATTAGTTACTATAGTTCTTGTAATTTTGAGCATCGAATTGCAAGTTAAGAACAATGCGATGCCTGCTAGTTGAAAGCTGCAAAAGAGCGACTGAATCTGAGCGCAAAGAACAGCTTTTAGGACGTCCAGTTCCCGATTATAGAAATATGGAACGAAAAAAAAATTCAAGAAAAAAAATTAAAATTTGCGTTAAATCGCACCGGAAATAAAAGCAAAAAAAAAACAAGATAGGGATTTAGAAACAGGGACGAAAGAGGCAAAACATTGACATTTTTAGCAAGGAAAAATAACCATGAGGCCGAAGTTGAAGCCAACAACGACGGTGTTGGCGATGGAAATGGAGGCGAGCTCGAGATCGCCGAGGTGGCCGGCGAAGGCTTGGGTGATGACATTCATACTGTAGGTCACCAAGCGGGCGAAGATTGCGGGGCCGACTATCCTCCACAGTTTCTTGGACTCAATCCAGCACCGCCGCGCCAACCCTAGCTCCTCCGCCTCTCGCTCGCCGCGTAGGAGAGGAACTCTATCGTCAGTGCCGATCGCCATTACCCTCCTCTTTTCTTCGTCTTTTTTCCCCGTCGCGGAGCGGTGCCTCCGTGACTGTATTTGAAAGGATAGGCCGTCGGTTGGTAGAAATTAAAATTGAAATGATATTCTTTATTATTTATTTATGGAAATATTTATTCATTTCTTCTTTTGAATTGGAGGATAATTTGAATTCGATTTAAAATAATAATAATAATAATAAAACATTTATACAGTATCATGTGTATCTTTTGAGTATTATAAATATAAAAAAATAAGACGTGTAATTAAGAGATGCGAAACTTTGAATCATTTATCACAAATACTTCTCAATTTATTTTAATGATCAATAAAAAAAATTATAAAATCAAATAAATCACTTCAGATATATATTATCTGATTTTTTTTAAGTATTATAAATGTCAATTTACTTTTTAAAAGATGGAAAGCATTCGTGCATTTGTCTGTATACTTTGTTATAAAATATGTAAATTCATGCCTTTACACCTCATAAGATTCTCACTCTAAATATTTTCTTATTTACTAAAAAGAGAGTTAACGAAAATAAATAATATAAATAAGAAAAATAATTTAAAAAATAAATTAGAGATTAAGCCATGATTTACACCTCCTCTTAAACGCATTCATAATAAATTTTTAATTTGTTTTTTAATAGCTTAATATTTTTTAAAATTTGGCGAGAATTAAAATATTCTATTGTGCTTTTTCCTATTTAGAATATGAATCAATTCTATAAAAGAAATTGTCCTTATATTTATTTAACATTTTTTTGAAAGGTAACATTATCCTTAAATATTTTACACAACAAATAAACTAATACACAGAAATTTAAAAAAAAAAGTTGAGAAGTAATAAATTATAATTTACACAACAAATCTATGAAAAAATCTGTTGAATGACGGTATCGGCATTCCCGTTATACTGCATCAGGAGATGAATTGCATCTGCCCGGGGCAGAGCCAGGAATTCCTGCAGACATCAAGGAATTATATCAGAGTTATCTAGAAACTCAGTAGAACAGAGAAAAAACATTCACTGAATAGAATTAGGAATTTTTACAAACTAAACAGAGGCAGAAGATCATGATTCCTTGCCATTTTATTTTCAATTGATTTAACAAATTGCAAGTTGTGTAAACAAATAGATGATCCACTTTGTGGAAGTTCTAGGTGAATTATGTTCGCTCTATCAATCAGAGTAGGATAGGAACTATCAGAAAATGGACTCGCCATGCAAGACTTACCATAACTTTAAGTATGGCATTTTCATGGCAAACATTTTCACCAGGTGATACTTGAGGGCCGCTACCTGCTTCCTGAATTTTGCTATTAGAACATATAGTCATTTGAGAAGATCCATTTGTATCATCTGCAGACGGCTTGGCTGCAGGATTACTGAGTAATGGATACTCAATTTCTTTCAGTTGATCTATTTTCAAGAATTGCTCAAATCTGTCTTTGCACATCTGAAGCTTAAACCACTCGTTATGTGTGTGGAGTGTCGCTCTCACTATTTTCATTAGCTGTGGTTCTTGAATGCCAAGCTTCCAACCCATTGCAACCTGCCCGAATAGAAAATACATCGATTGGCACAGCGGTTTTATATGATGCAGAAATGCTAACTACATTTTCTGGATGTAATGAACATTATTAAATAAATTATAACTATAACTAGGTAAGAGAATAAATTGTCAAAGAATGATTCGATCAAACTGTTTCCCTCTTTTATTACTAGCCAATCAGTTTAATGAATGTGGCATAACAATTATGACCAATCGACAAGCATGATTAAGAATTCACCTGCAGAATACATTTTGCTTGAATCAAGGAAACAAGAATTCACCTGCAGAGATGTTGCAAGGATGGGCAATGGTACTGCTTTTGTAAGAACTTCTTCACAAGGTTTAAGTAGACATGCTAATGTCTCCTTCAAAGGTTTCAGCAGATCTTCATTTTTTGTAGCTAAAGGGGCTAAATGAGCGCGTGCCACCATAAGAGCCTTCTCATGATCCCCGCTATTGACTAGAGAGAGAAACTCAAACTGAAAACATTGCATAGATTAGAGTGATTCCAATCCTTACCTGTTTATCAAAGATAACAAGACAGGATAGTTACCTGTTTTAGCTGGAAAAGTAGATGAGGATTTTGTATAAAGAAGTCTGGATCAATCACCTTTATTTCTTCAACTACTTTTGCAGTCATCCCCTTGTAAGTCAGATCCCTCATCTCTAGAATAATATCATATTTATTCTCTAAATGTTTCAAACTTTCAAATAAATGTTTTGATACCTGAATAAGAGAACAAAATAATCAATCTATAAATACTGGACTTCACTCAGGGAAAAAATGAAATCAATCTTTACATGATCCTCCTGGACAGTATCCTCCAAACAACCAACTGGCACATGCGAAATTTCTTGGGTAGGCATCTCCAGCAGAGATGAACATGGAGCATATTCTTGTTCTTCAACCCGTCCTCTCCATTTTTTCCGTCTTTTTTGTGCTGTCGCATAATTTCTGCTGCTCCTAGATCTTCTACAAGAAGTCTCTTGATGAGTAACATCACTGGTGCTGCAGTTTTCATTATTGTCAACCACTTCACATGCAAATCTTATTTCACCAATGCTTGTTGAATCAGCATAAGATTCTGGAACACCTTCAGCATCAGCATTGTCCACAGAAGTTTCACCATCAGAGAATTTACTACTGGGGCATTCTATGTTTGACGAAGAGCAATCTCTTGATGAATTAATTTCTTGTTCTGATGCTATAACAAAAGATGTTAGGGAAATGCGACAAGAAGAAGTATTTAATTATTGTACTGGAGGTTGAACTCATTGGAAACCACATTGTACCTGGTGGAGAATGAGAAACACCATCAATAATGCCCCTATAAATACAATACTCATGAAGAAGCTTGTCGAGAATTGAAAGATCCAGTTTCATTCGGCATAGTTCATTCTGCAACAAATCAAAGAAGAGGAAATAATGAATTTCCACTGAATAAGTTAGCATGAAATAATGGTGCTATTACATCCTACAATTAAGAGCATATAATGCAATGGCAAATCCACCTTGCTCGCACATCTCTTTTATTGTTAAGATCTACCTTTTCCCTATTTCCACAGCTTGGTCATTTAAGTGGATAACACATGAACATTTAAGAATTATCAATGTTCCCTCTCCAGTCCTCACCCCTCCCTTATCCAGCTTGTTATTTCCCCCTTTCAATATGTCTTCTCCCTCCTCTCTTCCTCTTCTTCATCTCTTCTTTCCTCTTGTCTCTTCTTCCTCCTTCCTAGGTCCTAATTCTCCTCCCCACTTTTCTATATTCACAGCAAAGTACATTTCAATTTGCTATTAATATTGCAGCTATTCGCTTTGCCAAACTGATTTGCTTTTCTATATAAGTTGATTAATTACAGGAAACTGGCGGTCTCTCATGTGTCTCTAAATGAGTAAATTGTGTCTGCGTGTTTGCACAAGTTGCTGACGTTGATATAAACATAATTTGCTTACTAAAACATGTTTATCAATATCCCTCTGAACAAAAACATGGGTATGCTATATTTGGTTGTTTTTCATTTAGATGCTACCAACGTGAAACATTTGTCATTGGTCTATGACTTTAGTGAGTTTAATTTGAGTAGGTTTTGTTTTCTTCAAATCCTACTTTCAGATCCTATGGTCTGAGTTTAGGCCCATCAATGGCTCCTTCCCGTACTCATGAGTTCACAATCTAGTCTTGAACTATGTTGCTCACTCAAACAGTGGCATCCTCTAAATTGCATCCTCCTCCTAATTGACTTGACACCCATAGCAAGCATTGAGGGGTCCTTATAGTAGGTAGCAATAGTTTTCTTTCTTTCTTGTAATTCTCTTATGCTTGAAATGTCAATGGTCATCAACCTGCCAACTAAACTTCCTTTTTCATACAGCGATTTATTAGCTGGAGAGAGGTGTTTGGACCAGCAACATACATAAGCATATTGTGAATTGGAAATGTATCATACTTATACTAGGTCAGGTACGATACCATAATTCAAGAAAAGACAATCCTTGGTAAGCATAAGAAAGTTATTTAAGAACTCAACAATCATATTTTACATGAAACATGCAGGTATATAATTCCAGCTTTCAGGTGTTAAGTGCAAATGAATTTGACTATTGGAAGTCCATGAATATACAACAAAAGCTAGACAACGATGAACTAAATAGTGTTTTTAATGGTACAACATAAGAAATGTGTCATCAGAGAAGAACCTGAAATGCATGAAACAGATCTCCTTTAGCCATTCTTAAGCTATCAATTGCTCCTTGTCTTGTCAACTCCACAGCATGTGCTAGGGCTTGAACATCAACCTGAATGTTTAAACTCAAGGCATGAATCTAATTAAATAAAATCTTGAAAAGACAACTAATAATCAAGGCAGTTACTAACTTCATCAAAAGGAGGTGCCTCATACACAGTATCCTGTGGTGATGCATGAGGATCCCTGCCCTCAAGCAATAATCTTTCCGTCAGATCCAAGATAGGGGATGCAACACCTTGACGATGGCAAAACATTTTATGAATGCTGTATAAAGCAATTATAAGGTCACAAAAACTGTTACAAGTTAACAAACGAAAGCATGTATTTTTAGACAATATAAAAAAGGAGGAAAATTACATACCTTATTAGGTATCTTAACGTCAGAGAAAAAATTGGATCATAGGCATGCAAATGAGCTCTTAATATGGAAGTTACGAGCCCAGCAAGATCCAATCGTCTTCTTTCAGACCACTGATTCACATGAGACATTGCCTTTTTTTCAGAACCTCAATCTTACAATTCTACAATTGGATTCATAGGCAGACAGCAAAAGCCTACTTGAAACTTTCAGTTATGCTACTACTACAAGACATTTCAACAATAGCAAAAACACTGTACTGTTTAGAGCATATAAAACCCATATACTAGTAAATTTGTATCCATCATATTCAAATTATGATCAACATGCAAAATGTCAAAACTTCACTTTGCAAAACAAACAAAGGAGGAATTAATTAGATTTCAGAACATAACCTCTTATAATCATGGATTGTCAAAACTAAACACCACAATTTCCAACAGTTATGCACTCAGTATAAATAAAATAAGCGGCGAGCTTTTTATAGCATAGGAAGGCAAACATTAAGAGCTTCCACAAAGAATGTTTTACAAAAGAGAAACCCAAATATATCTACATGTATCAAGTCCGAACAGGAAATAAGCTGCCAATTGCATATATCAAGGAGAGCTTGTGTCAATACCTCATACGCCACAGGAGAACTTTGGTCATCCTTGTCAAATATTAATGCCAAAAGCAAATGTTTGAACTCCTCATAAGCTTCCTTCAGATAGGAAAAAACTGTCAGAACTTAAAAAGAAGAGTGGAAAAAAAGGATGTTTCAACATGAAAATTATTGGTTAAACTTTAGTAAAGAAAATAATAGGTCATAACAATGACGAATAAACAGTAGAAAACTAAAAAAAATCTAATAATTTTATTACACAAGCCGATGATTTACAACTAAAACACTCCCTTCTGCAAATGAATCAAAATCGCAATAACATGAAAAAAAAATGTTATATCTAGATGATAGTTATATCTATAAATTTCAGTACAATAGTCAAGATAAGCTCAAGCTTTAATTTCTAGTCAGTCTATACATTTGTTACATTTGTGTCAACCATAACTAGTCCAAGAGTGTCTATGATTCTATGCATCTTAAATGGTAACTTGAATCCTGACAATCCTGTGTATACAAGTAGAATGAGCTAATTGAACTTTACAGAGACAGTCTAGTTCTATACAGCCTAGAGTGGTAGATGGCTACTAGGTATATGGAATCTGATACTCCAGTGTACAAATAGAACGTGCTTAATGAAATCTAAATCTTCACAGCCAGCTCAAGATAATTAGGTGGAGAAGCTACTTGTTCTGCATTCTATGTTTAGTTTGTGAAATTTTCAAACGAAATTTTCTCAAGCATTCTAGCTCGGCAGCCATGTTGCTGCAATTCCAATACACGCAATAAAAAACGAAGGGACAACGACAAAATGCCACAAGTCGAAGCAAGGAAAATATCCCAACACGCAAGCAAGAGCGACGCTAGTTGTAAATTTCCTATACCCAGCCATAACCAACCAACCATAATATTCCTGTCCTATTCATCAAAAGAATCAGAAGCCAAAATGTTAAAAGAAGCAGAACCAAATAACAAATTACATACCGGGTACGCATCGAGGGCACGGGGAGCAAGATCAACGCGAAGGCACTGAATAGCCGAATCACGATCCCCCGCCGTCCCACTCCTCAAAAGCTCAATAAATTTCTGCAAAAGAAGCATTTTTTTTTTACGATAAAATATTTACCCTCCGCGATAAAAATAACTAATTTTCTTTCTAAAAGAGATTCGACTACTTTTAGGCTAGAAAATTACTTGTTTTTGCAGCCCGAAGAGTATCCGGCGTTCGTCAAGGAGCGCGGGGACGTGGAGGCGAAGCAGATCGATGGCAGCGTCAACTTTGCCGGCCTCGATGGAGCGGCGGATCTGACGGATTAGGCGGAGGGAGCGGTAGGAGGAACCAGCGGAGGAGGAGCAAGGGGAGGCGGGGGGAGAGGAGGAGGGTTCATCGGGGAAGAGGAGGCGGTCGGATTTGGCGAAATCGACAACGAGGGAGTCGAGCGCGTCCCAATTCACCGGCACGGAATCCATCGATGACTACGAGGAGAGAGATGTGATCTTGGAGCTTCCCTGCTTCGCCATCTCCTTGGCAGCGATAATTGTCCTTGTGGGGAACGGTGACACGGAACTAGAGGACGACCCTTGATCTTTTATAGCAATGGTGAACAAAAAAACAAAAAACAAAAAACAAAGAAAAAAAAAAACAACTCAGAAATTTAAAAGAAATGAATTCAACTATTGTTCGAGTTAGCTTTGTTTTTAATTGACGTCAAAATGCAAGAAACCAATCAATACAACACAGAATGACATTTCTGCATTTGATTTGAACCACGAACAAATTGAGCTAATTTTCTGTGAATGTATGTATAAAAAACACCCAAAAAGAAGCAAACCACATCTAAACTTCTTTCAAGAGAATTAAAGCAATTGAAGTTTCAAAAAAAACAAAAACACACATGCTTCACTAGAGATGATTGGATTTTGGCATGCACAATGTTTCAGTAGAAGCCTAATATTGCAATATGTGCTTATGATACACTACACTATGTCCACCAACTGCTATGTTCATATCAATCTCTCTACAAGACAACTAGCCATATGATTAAATAGGCGAGGGAAAGGACAAAAATGGCGTGAATCAATCATCCTTGATAAGCAATTGAAATTTTCTTGATTCAGTTTGATCTCCACAATTCGAACTGCACTTGGTAATTAGCTGGTACCAGGCTAACAAGAGGCAGCAGCACATCCTGATTTTTTTTTTTTTTGGTCAGAAAATAGCAGCCAAAGTTAATTCCTCAGTTTCTCTCACTTGACTCCGAACGCAAAGGATAGCTTTGGACGAGACTTGTTCTTGCCTAATAGCTTCGTCTGATTTGCTTTTTCTTCTTTCTCCTCCATCTTCTTTCTTCGCATTGCTTCTTCCTTTTCTTTCTGAATTCGTTCCAGTTCCAGATACCGCTCCAGCTCTTTTTGCTGCTGCTCCAAAGCTTCTTTCCTTTGGGCCTCTTCCACTTTTCTACGGTTCTCCTCGAGCATCTTCTCCAGCTCCTCCCTCTCTTTCCGTTCTCGTTCCTGCAAGGCCAATGGGGCAAAGCACATCGAACAACACAGTGAATCAAGTAGTTCAATTCCAATCAATATTTTATGTTTATCTATCAATAACAAAGCACATTTTGCAAGACTAATGAGTATACTAACCGCTTTCTCCCTTGCCTCAATAAGAGCTGCTTCCTTTTCTTTCTCAAGTTGAGCTGCAACCTCAACGACTAACTTTTTACGGCCTTCCTCAATTCGTCTTTGTATCTCAAGCTTGATCTCCTCAGAGTTTAGAGACTCCTCAACCTTCTTTTTGATAGCTTCCTCAATCCGCAAAGCAGTTTCTTCTTCTATGAGTTTCAGTTCTGCTTCCTTTTGTCGCCTGTTAGTGGAATCAGGATGTTAACAAGAGAACTGTTGTAAAAAAAAGCAAGAAAATGTACAGTCTGGGGGATATTCTCATAAGCCAGATGAACAGCCTTGAACTAGATCACTGAACAGCATGATAAGTTACATTAATCATGACTTGCCAAACCTTCCTTAAATACAAGATTTATGTTTTTTAGGCATACCTCTAAAGAATCCAGATCCAAACAAATGAATTATCAAACTGGTGAACAGTAGATAAAGCAGGCACCAATTGCATCATCAAATATAACAAGTTGAACTATACCAGTAGCTTCCTTGAGAATAGCCTGTGGAAGAAAATGTCAAGTAACTTGTACAGGTTTAAAACTAGTCACTTAAACACAACAATCTCTCCATCATTAATACACAGCCGCCGGACTATACAAGTTCTCAATTTGAAACCATGGGAGGCAGAGGGACAGTGCAATTTTCCATTCTTTTATTTCTTTTTCATTTTTTTCACTTGGAAGTGCAGGGAAAATTAGAAGTGTTTTTCAAAATACAATGAGCAAACAAATAGCAAATGCCACTGACTGCACTGTTTTTAAACTGGGACATGCCACTGGGTTGTCCAGGGCATTAGCTCCCCCGCTCAGGAAATCCAGACTGAAAATAAAAAAGAAAAATTAAAACCATGTCGGCTGGTCCAGGTCGTTGTGAGGTTTGATCAATCCTCGACCAGAGTTAAGTGATCTATGACTGCTATAGGGCTCCAGATTACTGAATTTGGCACCAATTCTTGGTTGACTTAGTCAAGCTAACCAGTCCAGTCCCTCCAAAGAACACTAACTGAAGGTGAAGTAGCTTCATAAATTCAGGACACTAGTGAAACTTTAGTTATCAACTGCTTTGAAGGAATGAGTGTCAAAGCAGTCTAAACATAGGACTTGTCAAGGGTGTCCCCCTTTTATTCTTCGCTAACACAGACCCTGCTATATTCATCTTTCTTATTTACAAGTAATATAAAGGTTGAAACTTCAAACACACGCTTCACTAAACTAAAGCCTCAAGATCCTCTCCAGAGTAGAGGATAAACTCTTACCGTTTCTTCTCCTCTTCCAATCTTTGTCTTTCATGCAAATCAAGACTAGGGCTTTCAGACTTGCTTACGGCCGAATTTGATATGCTCCTACTCCTTTGCCTTCTTTGTCTTCTTGGTGGCGGAGATCGACTAACTCTTCTTTGAGGACTTGGAGAGCGACTCTTTCGCCATCTTGGTGAAGGAGAACGACTTCTTCTACAAATAGAGAGATGTTTTCAGGCAATTACATGGGTAGCATTTAGAAACGCTCAACATGATACAAGCAGCTACCTTAGCTGTAATTAGGAAAAACCATTATTCTCCAGACCCGACCTTAAACAAGAAGATATAAAAGCAGGCAAGTGAACGCTCATGGGAATTAAGGAAGATCACCTATAAGAATAGGGAGATCGGCTGCGATCCCTTCTGCTCCTCCTGCTGATGTACCGGGGAGAAGGAGAGCGCCTTCTCCTATAAGAAGGAGATCTAGATACCGTCCGAGGCATTTCTTTTTGTACAAGCTCAATCAATCTAGCAAGAAAAGATCCGATCAAATTATTTTTTTTAAAGGACAAAAACAAACTTCTCTGGCAACAATAATCCCATAAACAATCAAAGCAAAATAACAAAAAAAACGACATATTGAACAAATAAGTCACTTAGACTAGTATCAACCAAAAAATCTTAACTTTACCAAAAACCATAGCCTCCGATTGTCGAGATTTTCATCCAAGGATCGGAAGAAACCAAAATTAGTTGCCACGCAGGAGTACGAAAGGCGATTGTCACGGAAAATAGAAGGGATTACCACAGCCAAACGAGGCGATTGCTAGACGGGAAGAAATCTGGAGGCGGGGGCCGAGGAAGAGAAAGATTGAAGCAGCCGATTGGAAGTAGTCCACGAGAATGACGAGATCGGAGGTGGAAAATGAAATTAGGGATAGGGAAGCGAAGAAGAATAATAATAATGACGGAAGTACCAAACCGGCCGAAATGGGTCGGCCCATTTAAATCTAAATCGGCCCGTGAAATCAGTGGGCAAATTTGTGAGAAGAATACTAGTTGAGATGAAAAAAAATATAATTGAGTGTTAAAGTTAATTATATAATTTTTCATAAATCAAATTATGGATTCTAAATTGTCATAAAAGTATTTTTTTTTTACTTTCATTGGCACTCAATTAATTTTTTTATAGATTTTTTCATTGAATTTGGTTTTTTTTTTAATAAGTAAAATATATATAAAAAAAAAACCAGAGTACGAGATATGAATATGTTTCAGGTATAAATTATCAGATTAGAATATACTTTCAATATCCGATAAATATGAATTTATATACTCATGTAGACCGACCCTCATCAAAATAAATTACTATAATCCTCCATACAAGATATACTATAAATTTTACGCATCAAGTTGTCTTGCCTTGCTTTGGTCAATAAACATTAAATAATTTTATAATCCTGATAAATTATATTATGATTCTAAATAGCTACAAATACATCTTATATTATTGTTCTAAATAGTTATAAATAGTTACGGGATAATGATATAATAATTAAATTTTCTAATAAATAATCAAGGAATCTAAGTTTGAATCTTAATTATAATATATTGTAAGAAATTTTTTCATCAATAAAAAATGAATCTAAGAATGTTGGTCATTTAAATAGGCCTCCATTAGTACTTTTCAATATTCTAGTGATAGATGAAAAACTTTCGTGAAATTAAATTGGTCATCTCAGATCCAATATTATCCGATCTAATTATTTATTTTAAAAAATAATTACAAACACATCATTTATTTTAGTCAACTATTTTCTTAGATTATTTATTTTTTTATTTAGGAGTGCTATATGATTAAGGAAAAGGTTTTAGGAAAGAAAGGTTTCCACGAGGCTCGAAAAGATTAATATGTTCAAAATCTTATGTGTCTAATTAAAATAAATTGAACTAAATTAGAATGCGTTATCATTTCATCGTCACGGACTATGTCGATTATCGGTTCATATGATAAGGACATTCTAAGTTCATGCACATGATACAATCATAGCTATCGCCAACATTGAGTATATAAAAAAAACAAATAAACAAAAACTCTACTGTATACTATTGGATATTAAATAAATTTTAAGCTTAATTAATTAATTGTTTATACAAAGTTGTAATTTATTTGCTTGGACTTTAGTGAATTTTTAAGGAATAAAAATATATCACGCTGGGAAAAAATGAAATGTACTGTTTTTTATTAAACATGTTTTTAAAGAATACAAATACATAATTTTGATACGCATTTCTTTACATGCGATGGTGCACGATTGAATAATTGGAGCTTTCGAAAATGATCCATTCTGATAAAAAGGCGAAACGTTCGTTTCAGCGTCCCCGTCAATTCGTTCCAGGATCAACACGAAAGAGGTAAATCACGGGAGCTAGTCTAGTTAACCCGAACAGTGACTAATACATAAGGAAGGGCAGGAACCTGACTACTAGTTAAGATTTAACCCTCATACTTCATTCTGATAACACCTCATGCACTAGCCAACAACTTATCCCATGAGGACTTTTGAAACTGATCCAGCGTTTGGATGTGAATGCGTATAGAATTTTATTTTTATTATTATTATTTTTTTTAGTTACGGGTTAAATCGTTTAAGATTTTATTTTCGAAAGATTTTTGATGAGGGATTATCATAGATTATCAATGAAAATTTTATTTAGTTTAAATAATCAATGATTTTCGATAATACAATATCCTCGTCGGAATATAATTCGAAATCAGAAAACCCAAGAAGCTTAAGATTTTTTACGATTTCAGAGTTAACAATAATTTTTTTATCAAAATTATCCTCCGTAGGCTACCGTACGCGAGGAGGCGACAACGGCGAGCAAGAAGCGACGACAAGCAGGCGGCGACCGCAGAGAAACGGCGGCCGAGGCCGGCCATCACTGGGATAGAGCAACGACGACCCAGGACGAACGGAGGCCGAGGCCGGCCATCGACTGGACAGAGCAACGACGGCCTAGGACGCACGATTCTCCTCCGAACAGCATCCTACGACGAAACCATGGAGGACAGCGTCCTCGTCGACAGGCAGTGACAGAGGAAACGGCGCCGGCGGATTGTGGAGGAGGAGGCGCCGGCGATCACCTCCGAACAGCGTCCTACGGCGAAACCATGGAGGACTTCGTCCTTGTCGATGGGCAGCGACAGCGGAGACGGCACCGACGGTTTGTGGAGGAGGCGGGGCCGGCGGCTTGCAGATGAGGTGGCGCCAGCGGCTTGCTGAGGAGGCGGTGCCGGTGGCTTGCGGAGGAGGCGGCACCAGCGATCACGTGAGTGAGGGAGCAACGGCGCAGTTGAAATCGGCACAGTAAAGACTCAACACGGTAAAGCGAAGAAGTTATATTTTAAAATATATATAAATTTATTTTAAATTTTAAAAATTTTAAATCAATTTTATTTATTTATTATATATTATCAACTTATTAATTAATATTAATATTATTAATTAAATTAAATTTATTCTTAAAAAAATAATCAAATATAAAATGGAACTAAGGATAATATAATATTTAGTCGGGATAATATAATAAATATTATATTAAATTATAGTATTATCGGGATGAATAAAATAATATTAAATTATATTTTATTTCTCATAATTTTAGTTAATTGATTTGTAAGGAATCACATAATTAAGATTATACATGATAACTCACTCAAACCAAACAAATTTTAAAGTTTATAAATTGAATTATAGTGTTCAAATTAAAAAAAAATTAAAAAAAAATTAGATGCTCATAAACTGTGCGAGATTTATTTTGAATATAATACTTAGAATTTAAGTTTTAAAAAAATTAGAATTTAAAAAAAACAAGTGCATTCTCTCGAGACGCCCAAATCATTTATGGACACCTCGACCGTTCAGTCATAGATAAAATAAGATATCACTCCTCTACAAATACATACTATTTCTAAGATATATTAAATATAATGCATTATATATTTACAAATTTGATATCTGCGCGGCTCTCCTTGCGCGACTAAATGGTTTTTGACCATGCGTCCGAAAGTGATCCGAATGTCCCAAAGTGACACGGAGGATTTTTTATTTTTTTTTAACTCGAGGTTAAATGGATTTTCTCTTAAAATTCAGGAGTTAAGTTATAATATTTAAATACAAGAAATAAAAAAAATCTAAGTATTTATGATACGTAATATTTGAGAAATAATATTTAAAATTTAAAATAAAAATTACGAATATTCACTTTCCAACACTGAATTATTTTTGGGCGTCTCAATCACTCAATTGCGCATCGTTGTACATGGGAACGCGCGTAGGATAATGGTGTTCATACATTTGTACTTCTTTTCCTCGATTTATGAATTATTTTCTAAATAATCTACTATTTTCAAGCCTTTAAATGATATCCTAAAAAGAAAAAGAAAAAAAAGAACGAGGAAGAAGACAAGTATGATACAAGCCTTGAAGGTGTTGAAAAGGAAAAGAATTAAAGAAGTGGGAAAATAAAATGAAATGAGATAAAAAGTTTAACCAAGCATTTCATATCAATTTGGTATATGTTCCTGTACAATATCATTTCGAATAAATCAACGAAAAGTGTTTATCATGGAGAAAGTTATAGGTGAAATTGACAAAATTTCTATAAATACTTAGTAAAATATTAGAATGGATGTCGAGATTGAACTCGACATTACCACTCTTAACACTGAAATGAACACAAGGGTTGAAGGAAAAAAAATTATAAAGAAAAAGAAATCGAATGTCTATTTGTGCATACTTTAACTGTGACAGTAAACGATTCTTAAAAAAATTATAACTGTGCCTTTATGTTTTCCACGTATTCCGAGATAAATATTTATGCTCATGTCTTTCAAGAGAAATGACTATATTATCCACGAGTCTTTTGAGTGAAATAATTCAACGAGCCACATAGGATATAGGTCCCAACCGAGTTTGAGGAATCAAGTGAATGAGTAAGAAATCTGATGAATCATTTTGACCTTTCCTTCTGTTTGACTTTCGATGACTTGACTTTTAACTGGCTCAGCCATATGTTGGCCCCCTATCCGCCAGGTACAATGA
>JBBUKS010063286.1:0-28680 GCA_038050645.1 Hedychium gardnerianum
AGTTTGGAAAACGAAGACTATTTGAATTTAAGCATGCATGATTCTTTTTTAATTTATCAATTTCTTCTTTTAATTTTGTATTTTCATTTTGAATTCTATCAAATTCTTCTAACAAACATGCATTTGCCAAATTCAATCTTAATTTAATACTATCATTTTTTAAAGCCACATATTTGGTCCTTAACTTGCACATGGATCTAGACATTAACTTTATACCATTGCATAACTGATCAGGAGGTAGAAGACATACCTCACTTATCGTGTCAGATTCAAAGTTAGACGCTCCCCCTTCACTGCTGCTTTCTTCTGAAGTAACTCCCCCTTGATCAATGCTTTCTTCTTGGTAGTTGGCAATTAGGGCTAGTCCAGCATATTCTTCGATTTCAGACTCTTCTGAAGTTGAGTCGTCCCACATAGCTCTGAGGTTCCGATGCTTGATTTTACTTGGTCCTCTATCCTTTTCTTTCTTCTTCAACTTGGGGCAGTTGTCTTTGATGTGTCCTTCTTCATCACAATTGTAACATTTTACTCTTTTTTTCCCTGTAGAAGCTTCTTGGCCTGCGACTTGTTAAACTTGTTAGTTTTAAAAAATTTATTAAACTTTCTTACCATATAAGTTTCTTCTTCATCAGTTGAAGAATCTGAGCCTGGTTCATCCTTCTTGGCTTTCAAAGATAAGTTGTGGTTCAAAGATTTCTTTTCTTTTCGACCTGCACATCTTGATTCATGTAATTCTAAGGTTGAAAATAATTCTTCTAATGTACTTACCTCTAATTTTTTTGATATATAATAGGAATCAACTATTGAACTCCATTCTTGAGTTCTTGAAAAGGCATTTAAGGCATATCTTAGTGAGTCTTGATTTGTTACCAATTCACCATGGTTGTTGAGTCCTATATTAACTCCTTTAGCTTGGCGTTCAATTGAGTAACTGTTTCTCCCTTTTGCATTCGGAGATTGTTGAGTTGGTTCCTGAGTAGATCTCTTCTGGCTAGTTTAACTTTAGATGTGCCTTCATGTAGTTCCAGAAGCTTCTCCCAGAGATCCTTGGCGGGGTTGTAGGTGTCGATTTGGTTGACCTCTTGCGGTGGTAATACGCTTAGCAGATGAAATTCTATTTTTCCATTTGCCATGAAATCATCTCTTTGCTTTTTGTTCTTGAGGTGTTCCTCCATATATTCGCCATCTTTATTCCTGGGTATCTCAAAGCCATATTTTATGGTTAGTAAAATGTCAAAATCTATTTTAAAATATACCTCTATCTTGCGTTTCCACAACGTGAACTCCCCCTCGAACTTTGACGGGTAGATACTTATTTCAGCCATTCATCTTGTTGCTGGGTCAGCGGTTAGTCATTTCGAGCGAACCTCGCTCTGATACCAATTGTTAGAACGGTTAGACCGGCTAGACGGGTGTTAATAGCCCTGCAAATAAAATGACTTCTCTTACTTCTTAATTAAGCAAGGACACACGCTTTAATTTAAAAATAAATAAACATATAAAAAGAAAGAGACATAGAGAATTACTTGGTTACAACCGGAGTGGTTGTTAATCCAAGGCAGTCGAAAGCTCCACTAAAATGCTCCTTTAGGTGGAGTAGCATCTTTACAGCGTTGACGTACAAGAGTAGAAAAACTAAGTAGTTAAAACAAATGTGTTGTCTAAAATAGGAGGTCACAGCCTCCATTTATAGCAAACCGGTCGAGGTGATCATTTTGCTGACGTTACAGTCACGGGGGCGCCTCCATTGATTGGGGGCGCCTCTAATGGATCAAAACTGATTCATTTGTGATATGTGGTGCTGGGGGCGCCTCGGTTCAGACACAACTTTCAGATCTGATCCGCTACGGCGGGTCTTCGGCGATAATCGGGGGCGCTTCCATTGCTCTGAGGCGCCTTCATCCAAATAGCGGGTGGGGTGCCTCTAAGCCTTGAGGGTGCCTCCATCAGTTGGCGCTTGAGACGCCTCCATCGCACCGAGGCGCCTCACGCGCCTTTTCTTCCGAGGCGCCTCCAAGACATAGAGGAGCCTCGGGTCTTCTCCTCGAGCAGACTTCCTTCCCAGTTTCTCGTCCCTCGGATCGCGTCCTTCTCGCCTCGCGTCCCTCGGACCGCGTCCTTCTCGCACCACTGGTGTACTCTTTCGCAGCTTCTCGTCCCTCAGATGCACTGAGCCCGTCGACTAGCTTCCCATGTCATCCTTCTCGTCCGCTACATCTTCCGCTTGACTTCTTGTGTTCCTAAGTTCCTGCACACTTAGACACAAGGATCAAATATCACAGGACCTAACCTAACTCGGTTGATCACATCAAAACTATCACAGGGTACTTACAAGTCTCATTCATCCTCATCCAGGTCTTGGCACCGCGGAGCCCCGAGGGGATGTCGGGGTTGGACCCTCCCGCCTTGGGTTGGATGCCGGGAGCACTTTAGCGGTCGCAGAAGCATCCCAAGGGCAACGAGTTCCTACAAAACATCAATTAGCCCTCACACTCTACGGCCTAGTGGTTGTCCGGTGGATGGAGGGTGAGGAGGCAGCTGAGGGCATGTCCTTCAGAATTCTGTTGGAGGAACTCTTGCTAACCGGGGCCGAATACATGTCCAAGCTGATGGTGTTCGATCGACGCTACCCGAAGGTGCGGCAAGGCCGCCGCGAGATGTTGGCTCTCATCGCTGAGCTGGAGGCCCAGCTTGCCCAAGCTCCTTTTCAGCAAACCTTCATCTCCATGCGGGCGGAGTTGGGTGTGGTGCGGGTAGAGATTACTCGTTTGAAGAAGCTGATGGCAGATCCCGCCAATGCCCAAACAGAACTCACCCGGGTATGGGGGTGTTAGACAAGAGATCGGGCGAGAGGCTCAGGGTGATTCACGACCTTAAGACGGTGAGGCATCGGGTCGAGCCTCTAGAAAACGATATTCGATAGCTGAAATCGGAGCAGAAGACCCTGCAGAAGAAGAGGAAGAAGATGGTCGTCGCCACGAAGGCGCGACAAGAAGAGCTAGAGGTGGCCAAGGTTCGAGTGGCAGCTACCCAAGCTGACTTGGAGGTTGGCCAGAGGGACCTTGGGCTGCTGTAGGTGGAGTTGGGGGGCCACTAGAATAGCTGCAGAGTCGGCCCAAGCCCTGGCGGAGGCCTGCTTGCAAGAACTGAATTCTCTCCGTTCAGAGATGGAGGCAGCCAAAGTTGAAGCTGAGAACAGGCTGCAGGCGGCCTTGGAGACTGCCCGCAAAGATGTCGAATTTGCCTGAACCCTAGCTGAGGCCCGACTACAAAGGCTGGAGGCTGCACAGGCCACACTGGGGACTGCCCAAAGGAAGCGAGGGAACTTGAGGCGTCCAAGTCTGAGCTGCAGGTGGCGGCGGAATCTCTGAGGGACCAACTGGAGGGACAAATGTCCGAGCTCCAAAAGTATCAAGCCGGGGAGGAGGAGCGGTGGATTACTAGGAAGAGGGAATTCCTTCGCTTCGAGTATTTTTATTATATGATTGCCCTCCGCCACGACCGAATGGTGCGACACGGAATAAACGATATCCTTCGGCAACTATAAGAAGGCGGACATCTTTCGATAGACGTGGCTCCTCCCTCCATTGATTGTGACAAAATCATGGACAACCTACTAGAAGAAGATGTGGCAGATTTGTCTTAAGAAGTCCTGCGATTTTTATGTAACCAATCCCCTGAGGGATTTTGTTAATGTAATGAACTTTTGGGATTTAATGAAATTTGTCTTTTGGAGTCTTCTACTTTCTTGATAACTTAGCTTTTGGTAGTCTCTAGAATCTCAACCACGGTTATTCCCGAATCGGGGGAGTTTGAGCTCTGAAAAGGACACAGGCAATATGATATTTGTTCGCCCCTTGTACGAAGGGGAAAGTTGATATCACAACCACAAGGATCTCGACCCCGACTATGTCCGAGTCGGGGGAGTTTGGTCCCTGAAAAAGACACGGGCGATACGATATATGTTCGACCTTTGTGCGAAGGGGGAAATTAATATCGCAACCACAAGGATCTCGACCCCAACTATGTCCGAGTCGGGGGAGTTTGGTCCCTGAAAATGACACGGGCAATACGATATATGTTTGACCCTTGTGCGAAGGGAGAAATTAATATCGCAACCACAAGGTTCTCGACCCCGACTATGTCCGAGTCAGGAGAGTTTGGGCTCTGAAAAGAACACAGGCGATACAATATATGTTCGTCCCTTGTGCGAAGGGGAAAGTTGATATCGCGGCCATAAGGATTTCGACCCCGACTATGTCTGAGTCGGAGGAGTTTGGGCCCTGAAAAGGACACGAGCGATATGATATATGTTCGCCCCTTGTGCGAAGGGGGAAGTTGATATCGCAACTACAAGGATCTTGACCCCGACTATGTCCGGGTCTGGAGAGTTTGGGCCCTGAAAAAGACACGAACGATACGATATATATTTACCCCTTGTGAAAAGAAGGAAATTGATATCGCAGCCACAAGGATCTCGACCTCGACTATGTCCAAGTCGGGGGAGTTTGGGCCCTAGAAAGGACATGAGCAATACGATATATTGCAGCCACAAGGGGGAAGTTGATATTGCAGCCACAAGGATCTCGACCACGACTATGTCTGAGTCGGGAGAGTTTGTGCCTTGAAAAGGACGCGGGCGATACGATATATGTTCACCCCTTGTGAGAAGGGGAAGTTGATATCGCAGCCACAGACGCAAGCGATATGATATATGTTTGTCCCTTGTGAGAAGGGAAAGTTGATATCGCAGCCACAAGGATCTCAACCCCGACTATATCCGACTCGAGAGAGTTTGGACCGTGAAAAGGATGCGAGTGATACGATATATGTTCGCCCTTTGTGCAATGGGGGAAGTTAATATCGTAGCCATAAGGATTTAGACCCTGACTATGTCCGAGTCGAAGGAGTTTGGGCCTTGAAAAGGACGTGGGCGATATGATATATGTTCACCCCTTCTGCGAATGGAGAAGTTGATATCGTAGCCACAAAGATCTCGACCCCGACTATGTCTGAGTCGGGGGAGTTTGTGCCCCAAAAAAGACACGAGTGATACAATATATATTCGCCCCTTATGCGAAGGGGAAGTTGATATCACAGCCACAAGGATCTCAACTCATCACAGATGGTGCCAATTTGATCCTACCCAAGATCGTCGACGGGTGAGTCACCGGTGAGTTGGCGTCGATGTTGACTTGACCATTAGTCGTCTGGCAATGAGGAGAGTTCGTCAGAGAGATCAGTCGATGTCTGCATAGGAGTAGGGCAGAGAAGAGAGGCTAGAGGGACGGGCAGGGATTCCCGACGTAGTCACTCCGACACTCAAGTTAAGGGTTGGTAAAGTAGAGAATATGAACAATAGCTAGGGTTTCCGAAGATGTATGTGTGCATACCTGTGCCTGCGAGGGCAAGCAGACTTTTACAGGGTCGCGTGGGCGTGGGGAGCCACATCTTTCATATGTTCCGTGTTTGTCGCTACGTTACGCCATTGATTAGCCTTTTATTCGGAGTAAATGACCTTGTTTCTCACGTTCTCCGCGCGATAACGGCTACGTTGCCCTAGTCTTTTGCGAGCAACGGCTATCCGTTCCAAGTTATGCGGAGGAAGTCATATGAATCGAGGAGCCATGAAGAGGCAGGACTACTGGGCACCAAGGCTGCCTGGAGCCGGGGCTAATGGAACTACGGAGAGCTGAGGCTACTGGGCACCGAGGCCACCTGGAGCCGGGGCTGCTTGGAGTCAGAGCTGCGTGGAGTCGGGGTTGCGTAGAGCCGGGGTTGTTGGAACCGTGGAGAGTCGGGGCTATCGGACACCGGGGCCACTTGGAGCCAGGGTTGCTGGGAACCGTGAAGAGTCAGGGCTATAAGGAACTGGACTTACGTCTATGCGATCTCAACCGGATTGTTGACTTTCCTCGACTTCTTGATCACATAGCGCTACCTGATTACCTCCCGTATCAATATATATAATTTAAAAAGGAATGAGAGAGATTATAGTAGGCTTATGTGCTAACCATTTTAACTAACTTTTGAAAACTAAATGAGCACAAACTCTGTAGAAATGAAGATCATAAAATGGAGAGGGCTGAAGAAGGGTTGATGAACCCAACATATTAATCATTTTATCTACACTGTAATGTTCTTCAGGAACCTATGAATGTAATGTTATCCCCAACATTCCATATTCCATATTTTAAATAAAATATATCGGTTCGATTTGGCGACACAGGAACACTATCATCTCGTCATCAAAATCTAGTGAAACTAGAGATTACTTGTATCCGAATTGAACTTGAATAGCAGTAGCTGGATGCATGGGCTTAGCTGATGAAATGCTATTTCCCCTTGATTTTGCAGTACGCGTAGAAGCCTGAGCCGACGAAACCAAGAACTTGGCCAATAACATTGAACTGGAAGAAAAGCAGCATGGCACTTATTTAACAGTGAGTTTAGAGAAGTATTGTAAATGAGGAAGAAATACAAAGTTACCGTGTCGAAGGGAAGCCCACCGAACAACAACCAGCCGAGTCCAATGGTAAACAGATCCTGGAGCAATATAAGTACTAGTTTCAACATAATTAACAAATGCATAACGAATGCAGGAAGAACTAACCTTCAGATTGCCGCACATCGTCTGTGTTAGCGCAGAGTTCAATGTTGTATTTAAGAAAATGCAGTAGTTCAAGGAAAATGCCAAAATGCAAGAAAACAGCATCACAATCTGCAAAGCAAATGAGGAAAATGTTTCATGTTGTGGCATATCTCTTAGATTCATCAGTTTGCTTGTTTCTTCGGTCGCCTCTATGGTTTTGCATATAGTTAATAACTCCATATTTTTACTCAAAGACATAAGAGAAAGATTTCATTGTGTTGAAAGAAAACTCACCTGAAAACCAAGAGAATGAAGATAGGGAAAGTTCATTGTGAGCTCCAAATCACCATGAATGTATGTCCAGAAAAACAAAATTGGTCCACATACTATTCCTAAAAGGCGATTACACAATTTGAATACCACCTAGTTCACGAACTGTTGAATGATTTCGGTGGAATAAGAGGTCTTACCATTACACCACATGAGCCCAAAGCTATTGAGTCCACTGGTTTTACCTGAGAAAGAACATGAAACATGAAGACTAATCCAATACACAGAGATAGTAGGAAGAACCACTGGAAATGTGTAGATATACCAGTGCGGTTTATAGTTGATAGATAAATTGCAGTCGTCATATTGGCGATGAAAACCATGCTATAGCCATAAACATCGAAGGATAAGTCTCGAGCTCCAGCAACAAAAGCTCCAAAGACGATCATTGCGACACTGACAACCATTAGTAATGCCATTAAGACGGGTGTTATACAATTTACCCTAAAGGAACAACTTATGTAAATGGCAGATGTGGTTCTAATCTCTCGATCCTCCAAATCATGAAAACTAACAGATGTGGTTCTAAGATGTGTATGATTCAATTGAATCTTAATGCTCAGTAATGGTCTCAGATGCAAGACAATTTTAACAAAAATCAAGTTACCTTCCAACAATAGGGAATGAGTACTTTTGCCTTGTCATTAGGTACTCAACAGTCATTGTAAACACAACAGTTGTGCGCCTAAGCGAGGTGTACATTGGGACATTTACTCCGCGAACAGACTCCATAGTAGCCAACTTTAACAAAAAGCAGAAGACAATGTTATGCGATATGAAAAGCAAGGGAAGGAAAAAACACAGACAAGTTCATTGTTGAACTCTTAGAATGTGTACCATGTAAAGCAAATATGCCAGGGAAAGAGGAAGGGTGAGCAACACTGTTTGAGATGGCACAAGGCCTGATTTATGTGCTTCACCATTAGTAAAAGAAATTATCCTCCAACGCCTCATTGCATAAAGAAAACATGTTGAACTGATCATCTGCAAGGCACAAGAACTTTATCCGAGAAAAAGAATATATATTAGACAAGACTAGATCCTTGCTAATCTCAACAAATGGGAGACTTGACTTGAGTAATACTTGTTGTGAAAGAAAGCATGGAGAGAATAAGGGAAGGGTAACTAGGATTCAGGTCACATAATATTAATTCCTAGAAATATTTGTGGTTGCTTTGTACATGTGATTTTCTCACACCACAAATAATAAGTAAAATCCTGGTGGCTAATAAAGCTGATTGTGTTGCAAAATAGAGGTTGCAATCTGATTGCCTGCAAAATAGAGGTGGCACAAGCTGATTGTGTTGCTGTATAAGCTCGAGACAAAAGGCACCATGTGGAGAAAGGTTGAAGGATTGACAAATTTAAAGGGCTATTTGTCTTCTTTTTTTCTTCACGTATTGACCCTTCTTTATTCTCTTTTCAATTAGAAGAAACAAAGAAAACTCATTTCCCCTCCCTTTCTTCTCCTCCTCCCTTCCTCACCACTATATTTCTTCATTTCCCTCTTCCTCCACTCAAGTAGACACACCCTAACTGATTCATTATATTCCTCTCGATATGATCAAGCTGTGTTAGTGCAGGTAGTTCAACAAATCTTTGTTCAAGGAAAGAATAACAAGATTAATGACATACCTGGGATAGAGTAATAACATTAACACAAGGGAAATTATATGAAGATAGGGCTGCTTTATTGAACAAAACAAGTAGAACTGCAAAAGAAAAAAAAGAAGCAAAATACATAAATAAAGGAGATAACAATCGCAGAAGTGACAATAATGCTATATCTGAAATCATACTCAGTGATGTGGAAATATACTTGTCATGACTAAACACTAAATTGGAGTTATGTTTTTTTTTTTATTTCTTATGATTTTATATTATCTACTCACTTAGCAAATAAAACACACTTAATGAGTGAGAAAAAACTGCAACTAAATCAGAAGGGACTTGAGTTCCTCTCTACTTTGCATGTGCCATTATTAAAGTTGGTCATTTATATCTATCTACTCCAGATGGTGTGCCTAGCAAAGTTTAACCACTAATCTCAAACTAATCAAGCTTATGTGTTGTAAATGCCACAACTAGAAAACAGAATAATATCAAATCTTCACAATACTTTCATCGGAGGTAAACAGTGTAATTGTGATTCAACCTGTTCCCATAATGAAATAAACTATTGCTCCCAAGTCTACTAGTTTTTATGTGTTACCGGACTTTCCTTTCACTCGAGACTCTTGAAAACAACCACATTGGCAAAAATAACATCTGAAAACGAGCTTAAAATCTGAGCACGTTGGTACATGTTACAAGCTGTGGAAGGTAATCAAAAGGGTTCGATTTCAAGTTTTTCTGCATAGTTAAAACTAACAAGGAGAAACAAAAGCCAATGCAAACATTTGAGGAGAGGAAAAGGGAGTAAGAGTTGATGCAGGAAACATGGACCTGCGCAAGCCATGTAGGAGAGTGCCGAGAAGGCACCTCGCTGGCTCATGGAAGATTCCCGGAAAATGGGGGCGGCGCTTTCGTCCACGGCCCGCCGTGGCGGCGGCGGCGGCGGCTCCGACACCGGAAGCAGAGCACTGTTGGGCGCCATCTCGCCCGGTCCTCCGATCTAACCAAGCTCTAAATCTCTCTATCCGACTCCTGGATTCGGCAACTTCCTCGCCTTTGGCCGGCGAGCGAAGGAACGGAAGAGGGAAGAAGCCGGGAAACGAACTGATTCCGATCGCTTCTATTAATAGAAGTAAAAGAGAAAATTCTGTTTTGCCCCCCTTAGTTTACTCTTTTCCAAAAGCCCTCAATACTTTGAATTTGGAATTATATATGTAAATATAACATAATATTTAGGGTTATTTTAAAATTTAGCACCATTATTAAAAGTGATAAAAACACACTAAATATTCATTATGCTTTTTAATGACTCCCGCCCTTATTAACTCATTAACATTCAAAATTATAATATGACATTCTTTTTCTCTTTTAATTATGACCCACTGTTTTTTTTTATTATTCTCCACGGTCGTCGATAGAATATGCTCAGAAGGTAATTGGATAATTTGATATATGAAGCTCTCATTAATATACATCTTGAGAGAAAATTTATTAATATTGATTTAAATTTTGGTTAGTAGTCAGATTTCTATTTTTTTTTCATGTACTGATCATTGTTCGGGCTAGCTAGATTAGTCCCCGTGATTTAAATAACTTTAGTTGTCGATTTAAATAACTTTAGCTAGACTAGTCCCCGTGTTATTTAGGATTTAAATAAATTAAATATTTATGAGAAAGTTTAATGTTCAATTTAGTAACAACTTTAGTTGTCGATGTTTATAAATAAAAATGACATGCACACTAAGCTTTTTGATTAAAAATTATAGAGATATAATTTTTAAATAGAGACATACCTAACTAAACTTTAAATCACTTTATTTATTTTTTAATAATTTAGGTATCAATTAATTTTGAATCGATTAATTTTAAAAGTAATTATTTTATTAAAATATTTATCGATCATCCAAATAAATTAAAAATACAAATGATTACCGCTCTATAGCCAACATGCTAGAATTTTTACACCTTGGACGCTAATTCCTTGGTCGGTTTAAATCGCGAGATTGACCATCGTGGAATACTCTCTCTCATGACTAGTTATTATGTATTTAATTTATTTATTTATATTTTATTATGGGACTGATGACACTAAGTTGTTTGAAGGAGTGAAATCATTTTTTTTCTTTTTTCTTTTTTCTTGAGCTCTTTCGATCACTTTGTTGGGTGATTATGTTCATCATTTTTTACAATTTATTTTAAAATTATATAAAAATAAATAAATTATAGAATCAATTTATAATTTATCGTTAGATAATTAAAAAAGGAAAAAAAAATCTAAAGATATATGCAGTTGGAAATTAATCCATATTGATTCTAATAAATTTATGGTCCATCAATGAACTCAGTACCTCGTGGACCTCTTCCAATCACTTTAAAAAACAATCATTTGAATACTAGTAGTTAGGTTTCTGTCCCTTTTTATGTATTAGTTATTGTTCAGACTAATTAGATTAGATCTCGTAATTTATTTTTTTCATATTGATCCTGAAATAGATTGACGGAAACGCTGGAGATAAACATTTCGTCTTTGCCATCAAAGAACAACCGCTTGAAGGAAAATGGAAGCATGGAACACCAGTAGTTGCACCTATGTGCTAGCCATCATTCTTTTACCACCAGTGCTAGTGCAGTGCCCGCAATCATTTCATCGGATAAGTGGGCCTCACACTTCTCTGTCAAAACACTCATAAAACATCGAACTCCTGTAGCCATCCTCGACTGTCATCGCCGGACAGCATTTACCACTGAAAAGTCATCTCGGCAAAGGCTCTAGCTACCCACCATAGTTGTCGCATAATGCCCTTGATGATTAGCATAGTTCGTTTGGTAAATATAATCATCCAAATGTCACTAATTCTGCTTAGTTAATATTTGTATAAATAATTATTTTAATAAATTTTAAAATTAATTTTTAATAAATATAAAATATTTAATTTTTTTTATGTAAAGAGTCATTGTAAAAAAATAAATATCTTTGATGATTTATTTTTTTTAAAAAAATATGAGATCATAGATCGACTTACTTAGGAAATAATTTATTTTTTTAAAAAAATAATTATTTTAATTAAATTAATTAGATTTTGAATTTTTTAAATAAGTTAAATTGTTTTTATTAAATAATAAAAATTAAAAATATTAAGCTTTATTAAAAAAATTAACATTTTTTTTTCATTTCTTAAAAAATAACTAATTCGATTAGTAACGGAATTAATAAATTTTGTATCGATTTTATTTGTTTAAAAAATAATTTTTTTTTATTTCTTATAAAATTTTCATAGAATCAAACTTGTCAACTGCAAAATTAATCGAATTTATAAAAAAACACAAAAACTCTAATGGATAATCATTTTCCGAACACAATGACTAAACCACCTCTCAAGCAATTAAGCATGAATTGTTATATGGTGAACTGATCTATTCTTGAACATCGAAGAAATATGAAAGTTAAAAAAAGAAAGAGGAGAAGGAACAGAAAAGGATTTGTAGCTTTTAGATTAATCTCCTGCATTAATGATCATAAATGAGTCTGTTTCGTGTAGCTGAAAAAAGAAGCAAAATATAAATTAGTCTATAGGTAATTTTTACCTTGACCGGTTTAATATTTATCACACGTAAGTCTTTCTCGCACACAAGATAATTAATTTTAGTGCAAATTAAACCTTGGATTTACAAAAGAGAGCATTTCACTTAATCACGTCATCTTAACTCAACAATGTTATTCTATATAAATCAATCCATTTACCTTAAAAAAAAATTAATATACAACTATTTCACATTTTTATTGAAACTATTTTTCCATCCACTTGCACTAGTTAGAACAGGCAAAGCATACGACAAAAACAACAACCAAATTTGATCCCACTAACGGGAGTCAATTATATGGATCATTCTATGCCTTTGATGAACTTTGTGGTTAGAAACATGCCCAAAGGATAAGACACTATTTTCCTGCAATCACACGAAGAACATACAGATTTTAGAACTGTTTTAAGTCCTGTACATCAAACAAATCAAAAGGCTCCTTGATAACTTTGCATGAAAAAACATTGAACTGATGTTATAGTTGCCCACTACAAGCAACTAGTGCCTAGTGCCTTAAGAGTCAAAAAGAGAATTTCTCTTTAAACACTTCATCTACCACGTCTCTGAAATGATAAGAGAAGAAAAAAAATCCAATTTAAATTTTATTACTTTACTCAAATCAGGTATGTTTGAACATCCTTGTATTATTTATTTGGTTTTTTTTGTTTTACATACACTAAGATATGACTCACACTAGATCTTCACATATACAAAGTTGCATGGGTAGATAGAACTAGTTGGTTCGTGAGAGGGCTAACTCAGGTTAGCAACCTTTCTAGCCACCCCTGTACAGCCTAACCCAGGGACTAAGCTAGGCCGAACACAGCACAGCATAAACGGGGTTAGATCAGGCCAGATCATAGGCAACATAGCCTGACACTTTGCATCTAGACGACTAGTCGAGCAATTCATATTCTGGTGATGATGACAGAAATCTCAAAGAAGAGGGTTGAAGAGCAGAAAGATTTCAGAGCACAAAGAAACGAATTCAGAAAAATAAATACAAAGATGAAAAATATAAGATCATGCATCCCCTGCATCAGTTTTTCCTCCTATACCTGATGATTAGAGTGATGGAGCAAAGGTTGATGACTACTCCGAAGACCACTGTGCCAATGGATTTGCAATTGAAGCCGCGAGCATGGACAAATCTGATCAAGTAGTTCACCTTCTCTAAGATTTATTTCATGATGAAGAAGAACATTGGTCATCTTTGAATCAATGTTATGCACGCGATGGAGGATAACAAATGCACATCAGCTTCTCCCAGCTAGCAACATCCTAGTAGCTGCTGCATTTTGACAAAGAGTAAGCAAATTCCTGTAGTAGCAGAGAGCAACCATGGCAGCACAGTAGCGACGACTTACACTTTTCTTGAGCAAAAAGAGCATGAAGAAGAACCATTTCCTTGAACACTGCAAATTGTTTTAACTATTTTTTTTTTTAACCTCGACCCTGTCGCACAGGGAAATATCTAGTTCATAGTAAAGACAGGATACACTGTACAAACAATGGAGAAGAAACTTGGCGCCAATGGCTGCTAGCAGCGGGAGATTGCAATTTAAATATACATCACACTCAACATGGTTCTGATCCATATCAAACACAGCAACATAATCAATTCTTCCATGGCATACATATCAGTGAAATCTAGCGCAGATATCAGTCAGATGTTTGTTTGTTGAACTTACCGACCGGCCTACCGTTCTAAAAGATTTTGACTATCTTCCATGGCTGCAGATGAAGGTAGAAACATAAACCACGTTTAACAATTTAAATAGCTTATAGATGCATCAAACAAACTGAAGGGTGCCGAGATATTCTCGTGCATACCTCTGTTAGAGGAAAAAGGTTAACCTATGTGCTTGTGATGGTTTTCCATCACCTCGGTGGTTGATCTGAATTAGAGGCTCCAGCAGCGGCTCCAATGGACATGCTACTTGCTGATCCATTCTCAGCAGGCGAATTACCACCCCATTTTGATTCTGATTCTAGTGGCTCTAATACATATACACTGCCGTCTGTCATGCCTACGGCAAATTGATTCGGTTCTGATGGATGTGCAGCAATCACTAGTGGATATACAGTTATGCTGTCGAAAGAAGTTGGTAGCAACCTTTAGTAGCTGAAGTATTAAGAGACAAATTTGGTTTTCTCTGCCAATTAGCAACATAGCTAGCAGTTTAACAAAGTTGCTAACTTGTTCAGAGAAGGCTTTATAAGTTAGTGTCTTTCGGATGAAAGAAACATAGGAAATTATATAAATACATTACGAAAGATGGCCCAAAAAATTAAACTATAAGATGTAGCAAAAGATGAGGACTACAATTTCATGTGATGCTGAAGAAATGCAAGTTAACAACCAGTTAGGCATGTGCTGCTAAAAGTTGTCACAAAGGCACCAGTCTCGAAGCACTTGTAGCGCTTGCAACAAATAATAGAGTATAAACAACATGATATGATATGCAAACATACCTGAAACCAACAAAATAAGCAGCTGGAAGGATGCGGCATCTCAGACTGAGTTTGGCAGCACTAAATATACATATGGTGGCATCTAAAAAACTTGCATATATCAACTGACTGTCGCATGAGAATGTTGCATGTGAAATGGGAGCAGAACCCAAACGAGGAGACCACTGTAATAGGAAGGTCCAATTTTATTTCATAATTCGTATGCTACACTATTCACAATCTGACAGAAATACCTGCTTCACAAATTCTAATTTAGTAGTTTCATATAAAGCAATCTGGCTTTCACGCACAGCTAGGAAGTGTATTTGATCTTGATGGAACTGAACGTGTGTGTCCGAATTGGATACTGCAGTACGCCCAGAAGGAATTTGCAGAAACCTGCTTCTCTGTTTCTCCCATCCATCTGTCCCAAACACACAAAGCTGCAAAGAGAACAGTATGAGCATTAAAAGAGGTGTGCCCATGGCATGCTTCTCTCCATACCAAATTCCCAATGGATAAGTCCAAAATCACTAAATTGTGTGCAAATTAAGTATTTATATTACAAAGAGAACAGTCAATAACCTGAGCATCAGCTCCAGATGAGACCAGCACATTCAAAACACTTGAAAAAGCAAGACCAGTAATTCTCTTAGAGTGCCCTCTAAGTTTGCTCTTGACCTGCATAAGCATGAACTCCAAAGTTACAATATTCTTTATACCACCTATCACATGCTGCGGTAGTAGAAAAGTACCTCATCAACTCGAACATTATAGATCTGAATAGTGGAATCTTCCATTCCTATAGCAATTATATTATTGTCTTGTGGATGAAATGCGAGAAAAGTTGCTGCAGGTGGAGGTGTCATGAATGTTGTCATAGTCTGCCATGAATAGCAAATTTGTTAGTCTCAACTTTACCTAAAGTTTTGTAGTGCTATAATGGTCCATTTCTAACCTTAAATGTCATCATGTTGAATAGGGATATCTTCCCTCCTGAAGCTGACATCACATAAGAATCATTCTTTGAAAGCGCAAAGCAATGGACAGCTTTTTCAGGATTTGTGTCAGTAATTTCGTTAGTCATCAATATGCCACTTGGTGGTTGCCACAACTGAGGAGCAATACCTGTTGTTGCCTACAAATAAAGTATGTAATTAGCAAACTGTAGAACAACATTGTATAGAATTATAGAAATGACGGCACTTTGAGGAATTATTGTTCATGTCTTCACCTTTCCACTCAAATGGTGTTCATTACGAGGCCACTTCCAGTGTAGGAGAATTGCATTTGATGCTAAAGCGAGGATAGCAACACCAGAATTGGTGTAGATCAGTTTTGAAATCTGCAATACGAAGTTCTAATCATGGCCTTCAAATATTTCTTCTTTACTGCTATACAAGAAAATTCATCTTAAATTAACAATGGTCTACAAGAGCAACATATTAGAGCAGCCAACATATTTATTATGTACATTTACTCTGAAACTCTTTCTAAATTTCAAGACTCTTTCTTCTGGACAGATTTGCCATGTAGAGACAGTAAAAGTTGGTTATGGACGTTGTTTTAACTTTTGTTGACATTAAACTTATCAAGAATAAATGGGTGATATTTCAGTTCAACAAATGGCCTTAAATAGTCCACAATTCAGTTCTACAAATAACCTTAAATAGTCTACAAGTAGTAATAGTGTGCCTTCTTCCATCACTGCTCATGAGTATGGTGTGCCTTCTTACAATAGGTGCATGCTCATAAACACGATCAAGAGCCTTTAGTTATCCAAGTTTTCTACTTTCAAGAAATAGCAATTTTTCTATGTTTGTGATTGAATTTTGCCACCACTAGCTACCATAGTCATGCTTTCTATGCTTTATGCTTCGAGCATAAATCCACTTCTACTTTCCTCCCCTCGCACCAATGCTATTTACCAAGAATCTGGATTCGCACTTGATCAAATTATGAATTACCCTATAACTTCATAAACTCTATATTGCTCAATGAAGTCGTTTAGAATAAAAACAACTTTAGAACATTTGGCTTTAATCACCCTATCATGTCTTGTCATAAGCTTTTCAATTGATTGGCATATTCAACAACTCTTTTATTGCGTTGTTTAGTAGACATTTTCACCTTGACCTCATAAATTTGAGTCACATCTCTTGCTTTTGAATATATCTGCTATATTGCATCCCAAATGTCCTTAGCAGTAGTCAAGAACATACATGTGTCACTAATCTAGAACCATTAAATTCCATAACCATGCCATAATCATTGATTCTTCTTCATCCCATGCTTTAAACCGAGGATCTCCTAGTTTTGGCCTCGTGCCTGTAAGATGACTTAGCTTTCCCTTTTCTCTAAGTATAGTACGAACAAGCTAGGACCATTTGAAATAGTTTTTTTTCATTCAATTTATAGGTAGCGTGGATATTTTGCAATTTTTCATTGTTGAGATCAAACAACGGCCTTTGATTGTGTTGTAGCTATTGTTTCTACGACTTTTGGCATTTTTATGAGTCAAAATTTGTAGACAAATTTGTGCAAAATTAACAATGAAGGCCGAGGAACAAAGATAAAGCACCAATGATGAAGAACAACAACAACAACAACAACCGAGCCTTATCCCATTATGTGGGGTCGGCTACACCAATGATGAAGAACATAGAAAGAAATCCAACTATGAGGGATAGTAAAAGAAACATGTGAACTGTTTTTTCTTTAGAAAAGAGAGCAAAAGAAAATTCATCGATGAAAACTAGAATAAGGAAACCCATAACTAATACCATGACAAAAATTGAAAAACAATTTACTGTTGTATCTCTCTTAAAAAATGTACAAAGTGGTTATATACATATATATATATATGACAAATGGAGATGCTCGAGCGAGGTAGGTGTTGATAAGGAAGACCCGGAGTTGAGACCTCTTAATAGAGGAAGACCGAGAAGAGAGACTTCTTGGCAGATTAAGAAGACTTGGAAGTGAGGCTTCTTGGCAGAGAAAGATCCAAAGGTGAAGCCTCTTTGCAATTAAAGTTTAAGTGAGCGTTGAGAAATTACGAATGACATGTAATTTTAGGCTTTGGGTAAACTTACACTTAGGCGTAGATTCAATCAAGAAATAGGTGTTTCAAGGTTGTAGTCGATAATTGGGGCTAGATGTTAAGTCGACTAGGCAATCAAGTCAAAAAGTTCGGCTCACAAGTTTTATTTCGAGTTAAGCCAACTAGACATTGAGTTGAATCAATTAGGTAGTCGAGTGAACCATTGTTTGAATTTAAAAATTAGACCATTTGAAGAGGATCTTATCAGTCAATTCAACTGGAATAGATTCAGTCGACTATATTGCAGATGAGTTGACTAAAGAGAGAAGTAGTTGACAGAGAGGACTTATGTGATCTATATTCCAGTCGACCAACTTCTATGATCTATATTTTAGTCGACCGGGAACAGTTTTACTTGACTACAATCCAACAAAACTGCCAGTTGAAGTTTATCCAAGACATTTAAAAATTATAACTAGAGGAGCAAGAGGAGCTCGTCTAACAATTATTGTTATAACTAAAAGCCACCATTATAGTGCTCCACCTTGTTCCTTTACTAATATTTTATAGTCCTTTATTTTAAAGCGCTCATTTATGCTTTTCAAGACAGCCTTGGTTTTAATTTTTTTTTTATTATAAAAGATTTTTTCAAGAGGTTTCTCTGCTTCAGATAAAGAAAAAAGATAGTAGGCTTTCGGGGGTGCCTTATGAGTCCATAGACCGTGGAGTAGGAACCTGAGGTTTTGAACCACATCAAATCAATTTGTTTTAGCTTGATATAAGTGACCCAAATGTTTTAATTCTTATATTTGCATCAAAAAGATTTTTGAACCTTAAAACCCGCTCCTATTCATTCCCTCTCTAGTCACGCCACTAATCCAAGCATGCAAAGCATAGTAAAGGGAAAAAAATAAAGCCTCAAGAATAAGACATATTGGGGAAAAAATGCTTGCACGAACCCATCAAGTTTGACATATCATAGAAAAATTCTGCAAATGAAGCAGAATTAATTGAACCTAAATGAAAAGGTAGTCAGAATGTGTTTCCCTTAAAAATCAGGATATGGTAACTTGAACCCATCAAGCAACTGGTACAATTTACAAGCGAAGGACTGAATTTTGAAGAATTTATACTATTTGTCTAGAAAGCCATTCAATGCACATAACTACCCAATATCTAATAAAAACTATAGAGACCTAGAGATCAAACCTTGCTTATTCTAAGACTATTTGGGAGTCTTAAAGATCGACATTGAGCTGGTTCACCGACTTCAATAAGCTTCCAGATCTTTGATTTGTCTATTGATTCATCAACAATTCTAGGCTTCACATCTACCATGTTACTGGCATCTCCATTCTATCAATATCAAAAACAATATTAGCACATAAGTCTATGAAATTCATGAACTAGACTATACATGAAATATAGCATAGTTTAAAAAAAAGTTAAAACTATATTTCAGAACATTGAAAAGAAAATCACAGACCATTCCAGTTATAGCCATAGGTGGAGCAATTCTATCAGTTATTCCAGAGGTTGTTGCAATATCAGCAGCAGTAGCAGCAGACAATGGGCTTATTATAGGCTGTATCAGAGAGCATAAATATCATCAAATTTCTCCCTTTTATGTAAAAAAATAAATAAAACAGGTAGTTTTTCCTATTACAATAGGGATACCTTTGTCATGATCTCTGAACCAACCCTAGTTGCATCAAAAGAACGATTTTCAAGTGTGCGCATCAAACAAAGTCCATCCTCATTTGCCAAAATTTTAATTCCATTATCACGTGTAGCAACAGCCAAGAGTGTTCCTTCCTTGTTGAATCTCATCCTTGGACTTGCCTAAAGTTAGAAGTTGATACATATCTAAGGCTTTTTTTTGAAAAGTATTAAAATATGAGGCCAGAAAAAAAAGAGAGATTACTGGTAAGCCACCATCAGCATCAACAGTTGTCAGTAGATTGACATTATCCATATCCCAGAATTTGATCATGAATTCATCACCAGCTGCCAAAAACCGGTTCCTAGTGGTGTCAAATTGCACAACTCCTAAAGAACGTTTTCGGAAACCTTGGTAAGTCCTCTTAACTGCTCCTTCACTTGCATTCCACTCCACAACGAATGTTTCTCCTTCTTTACTAGTTCCACATGAAAAGAGCCTACATAAAATGAGGAAATACAAAACAAAAAAAATGTCAGCAGAGAAAACAGAGCCAATAGATACTTTTTCTGCTAAATAATCCACTGCCCTAAAAACATACCTGGAACCATCAGCGCTATAAGCCATTGTTGTACACCAGTGCCCTGGAGCATCATAATCCACCCTGGAACCCAAATTGTCATACAGCCATGCCTTTATTTTTCCATCTACTGCTGTTGAAAAGATGAACTGCAAGTAAAAGAAGCAAAAATAAAAGAATAATAAACCTTAAACAATTCCCAAGAAAAAGCCAATATGATAATCAATGGTTAAAGAAGAAAGCAATTCTACAAAAGCCAAAATAGTTGAACTACCTGAATGTTCTCCTTGTGATGCGGACAAACAGAGTAAACAGGTGCCTCGTGGCCTTCAAAGGTGTACTGTTTGGTGCCACTAGTTGCATCCCACACCTAATGTACCACAAAGTTTGATAAAAACTTCAAAATAACAAGCAAAAATACAAGAGAAAATCAGAGTTCTATGTCAACCCTAATTGTCTTGTCATCTCCGCAGGTAATTATTGAAAGTTGCTTGTTAGGATGAGCAAATGCAATATCATTGACACCACCAACATGTGCATCAATCTGTCATTTGAATGTCAGAAAAAAATCCATAATAAGCTTAAATGAAGCAAGGAAATGCTTTAAACGCTCTAGTGCTCTCAAACCTCCAAGTGTTGTTTGATAGCATCACCAGCATGATAAGAATATATTTGCACTATGTGCCTTGAGTAAGCAGCACCTACACAATAATAAGGAATCTTACTAAAAAAAAAGTTACTAATAGTCATATTTATTTTGCAGTGCAGAATTAGCTCACCAAACAAGGAGCCGTCTGGACTCCATATTATGCAATTAACTGAAACAACAGGATCCTTAACCAAAGAAGCCTGAGTAACATAAAGAGGATCTCAGAAAAATGAAAACAGGAGTGCACCACACAACCTATGTTAACATACTATGGTACAAGTTTATCGATCTTCTGTTACTAAAACCTTTTACATGTGAACAATGGAAGTGTTGACATCTAAATGTGGTATGGAGAGGTAGAAGAAGAGTCAATTATAGGGCGCAACAATACAACACTGCATAATATCAGTAAATGGAAGTCATACCTGCACAGGATAGGAGAAGAGTCAATTTATAAGAGGACACAAGTTAAAACATTGCATGATATCAATAAATGGAAGTCATACCTGCAGGGGCATGGAGCAAGTTCCAAGATCCCAAACCTTGAAGTTCTTCAGAATTAATCTCTCCCTAGTGCCAACATCCCATAATGTAATATCACCAATGTTTGTACCAACTATGATATGCCAATAAAGAAACCAAACTCAAAAAGAGAAGACCAGAAGTGCTAATATCTAAGAAAAAAGGCAAGTAATAGTTTACTGAAAAGTAGTACCAAGAAGAATGGTCTGCTGGATTGGATGAAAATCCATGCTCATAGGGTTTGATTCTTGGCTCAGTGTTCGCACAACAGTTTTAGGCAAGTCCTCCAGGGAGAATGCAGCCTGGTCATGGTTTTGAGGATAGGAAACTGGCAGTATATTGACAGGCAGATTTACCTGAATCATATAGTTCAGGCTAACAAATAGTTAGGATCACCTAACAATCAAAAGAATCAAACATAGCCAAAAGAGAAATAACTTAAGAGTAGAAAATGCCAGCAGACCTCGTCAGAGATCCCAAGGGGCCTTGCTCTTTTAGATACATGGTCAGAATCTGCAGATGCATACGCAATAGAAGGGTGGGCTGTTGGAGGAGTCCTTGAATGCTTTAGAATTGCAACTTCATTGAAAAGAAAAACCATTGATTGTGTCAAATTACTATTCATAATAATATCCTAGACTAGCTAGCATAATCCACAATATTACCAGGATTTGTAGATGCATTGAGCCCAATAGGTCCGCTAGAGACAGCTGAATGGGTCACAGCTGAAGGATTAGACATCCAACCAGCAAGGGGTGTAGGAACTAGTGTTGGAGCAAGTTGAAAAGGCTAGAGAGGAAACACATTGACTGTAAGTCAAATCTCAATAGAAGAATATGATAAAAATAAATATACAAAAATTACCCCATGAGCACCCAATGGAAGAAAATTTCCTGCTTTTGGCATGGCTCCAAGGAGTGGATTGTTTACTGGTTGTGGAGCAAGTGCACAGTTTGGTTGCCCACATGAATGGTCAACAAAAAGAGTTTTGATATCTGGATTTGGCCTAGGGTTCTTGCACAACTGATGTTGCCAGTTTAAACTGCCAATAGTAAACCGATTAGTGGCTCAAATACTAATGAACAAACCCCAGATAATCCAAGAGTTAAAAGTTGAAACAAACTGATCAGAATGCTAAATGATAAAGATTTTCGAGCACTATAGAAAGTTTATCTTCACAAACTATTATATTTGCCATGTTCCTCTTTAATAAAGTATTGCTAATGGAAAAGTGTAAGCAATTAAAACTCACAATAACTTTGCCACATTGAGAATGTACTAGCCATTACTTGCAAAATTTATATAATACAGAATCCAATGATAAGCATTCTTATGTTTCCTAGTATTCAATGTCATATACAGCAAACATTTTTTAATTGATTTCTTCAAATCCAAGCTATGTGAAAAATGTCAGGAAATATACCATTATGTAGCACTTGAGATTCCAACAAGTCTCGTATAATCACATATTTGCAAGCTTAACTAAATCATGCTAGGTGGATTCCATAAAATGTCTGGGTGTCACAATTATCGAGGAGCACAAAGAGAATCACTTTATGGTTTAATGTGCAAAATGGAAAAATATAGAGAAGAAGCATGTGCGGCAACAATTCTAGAAAAGGAATCCTAATGAGAAGTCAAGGGAACAGAATCAAACAAACTAAAGATTATATTATCTGGGAACTATTTGAAATACAAAGATCTAAAGATCTGCAGGATAAAACAGCCAATAATTTACTCAGAAGAGACTCAACCACAGGAGTAGTTTCTATATTGTAAGGTAAACACCTAACTTTATCACATAGGATCATCAACTATGAAGATAAAACAATTGTGACCTTCACTAGATCATGCTTTGGATTATTTTCCCATCTCTTCAGAAACATATCAGTGTGCAAAATCTAAGGTATAGTGAGCCACAGACACAATTATAAGAACTTCTTACAGTCTTACCTCTGGTTAATTAACCCACGCAGCCTAGAATTTTTTAGGTTTGGAAACTGCAGTTTATCTCGGAACAAGGGGTTTGCTTCAATCAGCTTCTTAAGTTCAACAAGCATGATTGACCTTGCTGATTTGGTATCCCCATACTTCGAAAGTTGCTCGTTTTCCCTGAAAAGCAAGGGTGCTGGCCACATGAGAAACAAGTAAAATATTGAAATATATATATATATTTACTAAATGAATTTCAAACCTGAAGTTTTCTAAAGTTAAAAGTTGTGTGATTTCCTTAAATAGCTCTTCATTAAATGAGGCAAAGGCCTTCAAATCCTTCACTAGGATTTCAACTGCCTTTGATCGGTCATGCCTATGAAAGAAAAAACGTTTGAGAAAACCATTGATCAGAAATATTGATATATAACACCAAAAACTGAAGCCTACCTGTCCAGAGCTTCGAGATACTTCTGCTTCCGTATTTCAAAGAATATTTTCATAGAGTATCGATTGTCATCAATCTTGGTAAATCCAGAGAGATACTTCTCAACATTATCCCAATTCCCATTCTGCACCTCGTCCTCAAAATATTTCATATTGAAATAGAACCCAGACTCCTGCTCAAGACTGTAGCCAAACCACATAAAAGTTTGCAAAAGGAGTCAAACAACATCACAGATAAACGCTAATCCTTCAGTAAAAAATCCAAACTTTAAAAAAAAAAAAAACCAACTTGTGAACCGTTTCCTTGAGCTTCTCCTCATCAAGGAATTGCAATATCAGAAACACCAACTCTCTACTAAGTGATGACATCGCGTCCTGCTCGTCTCCTCCTCCAACCCTAATTATCACACGAGAAAAATAAAACAATCATATATTCCCAACGGTATCCAAAACACACATAGAAACGATTTGAAGCTATTCCGAAAGTCCAATATCAAGAAAAACTCAAAGCTAAGCCTCTGTCCAAAGATAAACAACAAGCATGAATGAGAAAGGCACGGACATATACCGCCAAAAATACTTCTTTTACTTCAAACAAGATCCAAGTCCGGCATCGGAGAGGACTCAACGCCTAGGGCTCCCACAGATTCTCAGTACCACGCCAAAAATGGAGAATCGAGAAGCACGAAGAAGAAACGCGAGATGAAGGCAGGCGAAAGTTGGAGAATTCTGCAGGGACGAAAAAAAAAAAGGAAGCCGTAACTTTTACCCGACGATTCCAACTCAAAAGGGGGAAGATCCGGGAGAGTATCCGAGCTCACCTCGGAGAGGATGAAGACCCGGGGGGGCGACGGGGGACGGCGGCGCCGGAGACAGCGATCGATCCGAGATAGGCGAAGACGGTGCACCAATAATTTAGATCGCAGACTGCTCCGTTCACCGGGCAGGAAAGGAAGGAATACGAGACAAGAAATCGCCCTCCATCGCGGACGCAAGCCTGCATTTAAAGGCTGACCTCTGATGTACACTGATTGATAAGCGCTCGTACTTATCTACCAATAAGCACTGACGATTAGCACGAGTAAGCGTGAAGAAAAATCATAATCTTGGATCATAATTTACAGAATCGTGATTATACGATCTTACAATCTAAAAAGTACCAAATCACTCTTCCATCATTGAAATCGTTTTTTACGGTGGGACGATAGAATCACAGGATTGATAGAATCGATATAATCTTATATTATAATTTATAATAATTCTATATATTTTTTATCTAAATTATTTTGTTAATTTTTAAATTGAATGATTTTTTTTTTTAATCCAGAAGCTCTAGACTTTAAAAATCTGATATTATCAATTCGATTTTGATCTCAAATTAATTTTATATAGATTATGAACTTACAAATTTTAAGAATTAAATCTTGATTAATAATTAAATTTTTATTTTTTATATATATTGATTATTATCCGAATTAATAAATTAATTTTATGATATATTTTTTTTCATGTTAATCTTAAAATAAATTAATCAAAATAGTAAAGACCACTGTAAATTTACGAATTATGTCGTGGATCGATAAGCCAACTAACGAGTGGGTTCCAAGTCGGTGCACTCGACGATATTAGCCTCCAGATTAGCCGGGTGAGCACAGACAAGAAGGACATTCTCTGACCAACAACACTGCGACACGTAGGCTTAAGGTGACGCCAGGCTTGCTGAGGAGACGAGGTGATCTGCGATCCCTGCATTGGCTCGCGCACGCAACTGGGAGTATCTGGTTTGAGGTTTGTCGGCTCACCTGGTTGATTTTAATAGATTATCGATATCCTTATAAATTTCATAAGGGCAACAATAAAAAGAACGCCCCGAATTAACATAAATATCAAATTAACGTCTATTTTTTTTAAAAAAAGTTAAATGAGTATTTCTCTCGTAATTTTATTTTAAAAATATCTTTGAATTCAATATTATGATAAAAGTTCATTGATAACTGTTACATGTGATATAAGTTACATATTAGCTTTAGGCGAGTTGATTATGTAAAAAAATTTATCGAATTTAAATAAAAATTAAATTTTGATAAAAGTTATAGATATATTCTCTCATATGAGAATTTATTTTGATTTCTTAATTTATTTTCTTTCAATAATATGAGACAATCATGAAAAATATTAGAATGACAAATTTCATCTTTTATCAAATACATACTAGTTTCTATATGTTTAATCATAATTAAATTAAATTTATTTAAAATATAATAAGTATTATGAAATTCTGGTCATTTAATTTATTTATTAAAATATATTTTTAATTTGATTATTTAGAAATTATCATCTAGTTTTATATCATCGAATGATCAAATAATATAAAAATATTTTAAACATGTCATTTTAAATGGAATGTCTATTTAATTTTAATTAGAAATGAAAGGTCCATCAATTTAATTTTTGCTCATTTAATAATAAAATTTAAAAAAAAACGTCCCTCTTGATACTCTTTGATTATAAAACGTAAATTGTTTTAACTTTTAAAAGAGTATATTTAGAAATTTATAATGACCCAAGTTAATATGAAATCTATTTAAATTGATTTATAACTAAGCAAGTGTGATGGATTAGAAACCCCTTCAATATTACTCTGACTTTGTGAAATAGAAAAATGAAAAATACACTAGAATTTGAGAGAGGATTAGCGAAGAAGAAAATCATATCCCTATCCTTCGATCATTATTCTCTTTTTATAGTGGTTAACGAGTAACAACTTTCATTATGACAATACAACGGTTGTCCCTTCCTAAAATATATTAAGCCTTGGTTCGCACATATTTCGACACTCCCTCGAGCCCGAATCCTTGGTATCGAGCATCAAATGTTCCCGAACCTAATTCCCGGATGTCGAACATTATCCAAAACTCAAATAACAAATATCATAAGATCTCCGAGTACTCAAATATCTGAGACTCGAGTGTCAAACATTATATCTCATTTCTTCTTATGAACATAATTTAGTTAGACCCGACTCTCTCCATCTGAATCATAGATTATTACGGATATCATATTAGAAATCATTTTAATATTCTTGGTATATTTAAATTTAAATCTAAATATAAAAAATAAAAATAATAAATATGATTTGGCATGATCAAATAATACAAATATAAAAAAAATAAAAAATGATTTGGTATAAGTTTAAATCTATATAAAGAATCTATCTCTATGGAATATATGAGAAAAAAATCAAAAAATAAGACAAACTACTGCTCATAAATTCAATAAAATAAAGAGAAAAGATCTCTTAATGTATCTTAAACTTATTAATTTAAAAATATTATCTTTATTAATTTATGAATAAAAAAACTATCCAAGAAGAAAAATGGTTTTCTCCTTTTTAACATCCCCTAAGTTTTGAAATATTATATGTGAATTTCACAATTATCATAAAATTTCAACCGTCACAATATTAGTTATAAAAAATATCAAAGATAAAATCCTAGCTTAAGAGTCATGAACTCATTAAAAATTATCATGACAATGGTTTCGATCTTTTCGAAATGCGTTGAATTTATAATTTTTTCAAATTTCACATAATTAAGTGAGAGTCGACTACAAACCCCTCATCTCAAAGGTTTAAGAAAATAATTATTATTTTTTAATTCAAGTATTTAATTATTTAAATTAATTAATTTTGAAAATGATCAATTTAATTTTATGAAAATTTTATATTAATCATCTAGATAAATCGAAAAATACTCACGATTATTTATCTAAAACTATCAATATTTTTTAATTTAGCATTTCATGAAAGGAAAATACATGTTTTATAATATATCATAATTATAATTTAAATTTTAAATATTTGATTAAACATTTGAATGTGCGCCATGAAGAAAAAAATAATCTAATTCGTCCACACAATATAATAACTTATTTATATGATTCATGTCTACGTAAATAATTATCCTCACGGGATGAGCTGATGGCTCGTACATGAGGTATTGTCATCATGAGATCTGAGGGTCAAATCTTGACTAGTAGTCAGGTTCCTACCCTCCCTTATACACTAGTCATTGTTTGGGCTAGCTAGACTAATCCCGTGATTTATCTCCTCCGTGTTGATCCTGAAACGGGCTGATAAAAGCGTTGAAGATGAGTGTTTCGTCTTTTACCACCATATCTACGTAAATAACTACAAACAAGTTAAATTGCTTGTCGACGTAGTTCCACTTGGATTGAAGCCATAACAACCAAACTTCAAGAGAGATAATTTAAAAAGGCGACAATTTATGATTATGAAAACAAAGATAATAAGTTGCAAAAACAATAAAAATCACATTTAATTGAAGACTTAAAAAAATAAGTCAACTATTATGGTCATTAACTCAACCAATGCTCAAAATGCAATATTGAGTTTAATTTATAATAAAATTAATATATTTTTTAATTGACGTCAAATATCTAATTTATATAGATTAATTTTAAAAATAATTAATTGAGTCTCATAAAAGTTTTTCATCGACCATTAAAGTAAATTAAAAAGTGCTCGTAGCAAGCGACTATCAGCCTAGCGTTCTTAGGTCAATCGTCTGTTAAGAAAAAATCATCCGTTAATTCGTTGAAGCTGAAACTCGATCTTTAGATGTCTGAAAAATTAAAAAGATGTCCTGCCACTACACCATTGCCTCAAGGACTATAATAAAACTAATATTGATGCATACACAATGAGACAAAATTGTAAGGGAATTTATCCCTCGAAAGAAAATAGATTCTATAATAATAATAATAATTAAGTTTTATCTCACTATGTGGGGTTAGATTCTTCTATGTCATTGAACTTTATCTCCTATTATATTATCATTTATATTTAAATAATTTTTTTTATTATTATTGTTGCTAATCAAATCTCTTTTGATCTTTCTCTTCCTTGTTTGATATACTTATTTGTTATACTTTTACATCGTCTAATTGAAACATTTATTGATTATCTAAATACATGTTCGTACATATTAAATGTATATCTTGGAATTTTTTCTCAATAAGTGCAACCCGACTTTCTCTCTAATATTATCATTTTTTATTTTGTCCATTTTCATATATTTGCACATCCACCTTAATGTCCTCATCTATATAATTCTCATCTTTTGTTCATATGCTCAGTCATATCCTAACATTCAACTTCATATTGTTGGATCGGAAGAGGGGGGGTGAATTACGATTTTAAAAAACAGCTTCGAAAAGATCGGAGTTTGCGCAGCGGAAAGTACAAAAATGAAAG
>JBBUKS010063898.1:0-28641 GCA_038050645.1 Hedychium gardnerianum
TTACAGAGATCCATTCCCCCGACCGGCTGGTTTTGTGTAGGCGGGAGTGATTTCTTCAATCGCGAAGGTACATATGTCCGATCGACGGATTACTAACCGGTCGGGTCTGGCTTTGCGTCCACGTCGGGGCTGACTAGCGCCACGTGGCTCCGCTCAGTGATATCCAGGGGACCCAGACCTATACACCCGTATCATGTAAATATTATAATTTAAATTCTAAAATAAAATTTTATAATTTTTTTTCTTCATTTTTTATTTTTTAAAATTTAAATATTATAATTTAAATTCTAAAATAAAATTTTAAATCATGTAATCCTGAATTAATAATAATAATAATAATAATAATAAATTATGTACCGTGAAGTCCGCATGATCGTGATGTATGGTATAATTTTATCGTATGTATATATAAAATGTATTTTTTAAAAGTTTTTGTTAGCTTCATTTTCTTTATATATAATTATATATACATATAATTACATTCCAATACAAATATGTTAGTATCGAATGCAGTGAAAATCACGAGTAATGATTTTTTTAGTTAACAGAAATATAAACTTTTTAAGGAAATTAAAAAAAAATCTTTCCTGAAATATAAGCATTATAAAATTTCAAAAGTATATTTTTCTAGAAAAATAAAATCTTCATCTTCTTAATAAATCTATTATCCAAAACCTATTAGAACGCATACAATTATGCATGTGTTTAGTAAATCTATTATCTGATACTTTACTTATTAAAACACAGATAAAAATATACAGAAGTAATATTATGTTTTATTAACTCTTACTTTCAAAATATTTGCAATATCTAAAATATAATTTATTCAAATAAAAGGGTAATTTGTATTAAAAATATTATTTTGAAGGATATCTGCAATGTCTTTTAAAATTTATGTTTCTCTAGAAATATAATCCATATATTTAATGTTCTGATTACTTTTTTACTTCATCAACATAAGAATTTTGATTTAGTTTTATTTTAACTAAAATATGTTTTAATTTAAAAAATATCTATCAATTTTTTAAGTTAGAAAAATCTATCAAAATTTTTCTTATATATAAAAACATTTGTACATTCCAAAAAAACCTTAAAAACAGTGTATAATTTTATTCTGTCAAAAAGTTTAAAATAAGAGCCTTTGTTAAAATATATTAATTTAATAATTACTATAATTTGCTGGTGTTAAATGAATTAAATTGAATACAAATTAGCTTCATTTCATATAAATAATAGTATAGTTTAATAATATTTTATTAATATTATTATTATTATTTTGTTATTAAAATACTTGTCTTTATAATTGAAATGCAAATTTTGTTCTCTTAAAATGCCACTTGAATATTTTTTTGTTAATAAAGATAATCTATTTTATCAATAAAATAAAAATATTAGAAAATATTTTAAATTATTAAAATATTAATGAGTGTTTTGAAATAATGACAAATATTTGGGCCATTACGAAAAGTTTCCAAAATGGGAACAAAACCTAACGCCTCCCTAAACCCTGCCATACTGATTTGGTATTCTCAAGCTTAGCGGCGTCGCCGTCGTTCTCTTTCTCTCACCTGTCCTCTGAGATTTCAATTGACCATGGCGGATGGTATCGAAGAGGCGGCTTCCAATCTCACTCTCACGGATTCGCCCGCCGCGGACGTCCAAAGCAAGAAGTATGTTATTTAGGATTCCCCCCTCTTGAATCCGTTCCCTTTTCTTCGAGTGTATTGTTAATTTCCTATTTGTTCTTCCAATTTTTTCAGCGCTCTGAAGAAAGAGCTGAAGAAGAAGAAGAAGGAAGAGGAGAACCGGCTTAAAGATGAAGAAAAAAAGAAGAAGGTATTTTTTTGTGTTTATTTTCCTTGAAGAATTGTGCGTTATGGTTCGTTCTTTACGACGAGTTAAATTTCCTTGCTTCCTTCTGCTTGATGCTTGTGCTAGAAAAGTTTGATCTTTGGTAATTATTTTCAAAGTCTCACATTTTGCTACTAAATTTGTAGGCTGCTGCAACGCCTCAGTCGCAGAAGCAGATTATCGCTGATGATGAAGATATGGACCCGACGGTTCTCTCGCCTTCTCTTTCTTTTGATTCTCCAGCAAAAAAAAAGAGATTTTTTTTGTTTGTTTCATATGTGCTTGAATTTATGTGCATCTCCGTCTTATCGCAGCAATATTATGAGAATAGGCTGAAGGCATTGGCATTGATAAAATCAACCGGAGGAAATCCCTACCCGCACAAGTTTAACGTATCCATGACAATTTCAGAGTATATTGAGAAGTACAAGACATTGAGCGAGGGGGAACACCTTAAGGATGTTGAAGTTAGCTTAGCAGGTAATACCGGGTTCTGGTAAAATTCTTTCACATGCATTTAGTTTATGTGCTTGTTTTTGATGTCTTTACTAATGTTTGTTTCAAGGGAGAATCATGAACAAGCGAACATCTTCATCAAAACTATTTTTTTATGACCTATATGAAGGTGGTCTTAAAGTTCAAGTCATGGCTGATGCTAGGTATCACATGCTATGTTCATTTGAACTGCTTTTGATCTCATTTTTCTAAGTAACTTTATGGACTGCTGTAGAAGGGTTGAGCATACTGAAAATTTGAATGGTGATGGTCTATATCTGAAAATCAGCTCTTGGTCTGAGTTTATTTGGCTGGAAAGATAGGAGGGTAAGGGGAAGGGAGAGGGGAAATAACACATTCATATATATGAATGGTTCTCCGTCCTACTTTGCTGCTAAAGTAAACCCAGCATTATGTTATCAATATTATTATGTGTTTTCCACATGCATGTTCAATATTTTCTATCACTCTCAACTAATAATATTGCTTGTTAAACATGATGTGGCAAATTCTTTGTCCAATGAAATCATTATCCCTAAGATTTTTTTGTTATTCTTGCATTCTTTGTGTGATTTTTTTCCATTTTCTGAAGATTGATTATTTGTCATTAGTCATTAGTATAGTGGCTTCCACCATACATTATATCCGCATGAGATGAACAAACCTCAAGCATTTGCGATCATTCTCTATGTTTTTATCTTTCATATAATATTCTCCTTACAGAATATTGTTTTAGGGCTGTAGTACTTCGCCCTCTCATTGTTTTTGAAGGTGGGATTTAAGGTAGCTTTTGTTTATTGACTGGAGATTAGAATTGCTACTGAGATTATTTTTCTTGGAATGCAGTCGTACATAATATATAAAAATTACTACTCTTACCTTTCATGCAATGCGGTATACATATTGCTTTCAATTTCCTTTCCGGACTTTGTTATTCATCTTTCCACCAATTTCACAGTTCACCATTACATGCAGACATGGTATCTAGATTAACTAATTATTTGTGCATACTTTTTTTTATTTAACATCAAGATGCATCTTTGGAAAAAAGTTAATTCGTTGACCTTTTTTTTAATTGCCATTTCATTTTCAGAATAAAAGATATCTAATAGTGTGTAAAGGTAGAGGGAAATTAAAGAAATCATTAGTCACTCTAATAAAAAATGATTTATTTTATATGAATATTTGTAGGAATATTGCCTTGCTTTGAGCTCAATGGAGGAATACGATTTGTGTACCCAACCCCAAATAGTTGGGGCAAACCCACCTTGTCTAGTAATACAACATTTCTTCTAATTCAACAGTTCATATTTTTTTACATCAAGGTTGCTTTTCTCTAAGGATGGTGATGACGGAGACATCTTAGATAATACAACAATGCATTTTATTTCATCAAGCTTGTTTTTTTTAATTCATCAAGTTTGTTTGAAATTTCATCAAGTTAGTTTTAATATTTGCCCAATTGTTAACAATATATATGTTTTTTATTTTATCAAGTTTGTTGATTATCTCCATTTTGACTTTTAAATAGGGAATCAGTGTTGGATGAATTTCAATTTACCAAGCACCACACTGGTGTAAAACGTGGTGACATTGTTGGACTTTGTGGATATCCTGGTTTGTAGTTTTCATCATTTTTTTTTAATTAGAGAAATTGTGGGGACTTTGAAGTTACATTCTCATTCTTTAGAGCTTCAGCCCAATTACTCTTGAGGTGCCTTATATTATTATCTCCATATGAATGGTGTCTTGATAGTAATTTTACATAAAGAAATTGTGTGTGCCAAAGGAATTAAAGACATTCTTGGTCTTTCTCATGCTTGCCAAACCCCATTTTTGGCAATGATGATGTTTATTTCATCAAGATTGTTTATTATTTGTAGTATTTTTTTTTTGAATTCATCAAGTTTGTTTTCCCAAACCCCATTTTTAACCTTAATTCTGTAGTTTTCAGTTGTTAGTGTTGTAATGGATCTAGAGCCATGTTGTTAATGCTTTGATCATGGTTTTAAAAGTATAAGCTGCTTATGCGCCTGCATAAGGTTATCTTGTGAGGAACTACATAATTTCCCCTTATGGTTGTGTAAGAATCATAAAGGTTAAATCAATCTCATCTTGTTAAGTTCTAAATCATGCATGGTTTTTAGATTCATATACAAAAAATTTACATGGAATTTTAGATTGCTTGTTTTCATGCATTGTATATTTTGTTGTAGACTAGATGCAAACTCATATTTGTGACACACAGATGTTATATATTATTCTCAATTTAATTAAGGTTAGTTTTTTGGAAAAAATGGAAAGCATCTGCACCCCAACATTTGCACCAAATATACATTATTTAGTGGTTCAATCACATATGTCTTGCATTTGTGTTGTCATTCTTAAACCATTTTGTTATTCTTTGTTGAAGTATTATTAACAATTGATCCTGTTCAAAGATTCAATTTCTGCAATTAAGAAAAATACCCTTTTCTAAATTCTTGAATCAATTACATTTTAGTTATGTTTAGATCATATGCCTGAGCTTGAGATTTATCTAATCAGTGATTGAGGCAGAATGTGACTCTGAAGATAACAATGCATCTGGATTGTTGTATGGATATAATGCTATGTTGATGTTGCATCGACATGATTATTTGTAAATGTTTGAATGATATGATATCTCTATAATCCTACACTCCCATTTACACCTATTTTAGGGTTATGTTGCACTATTAAAGTTGGAATTTCTGTAACTAATTGTCTAGGTATGACTCAAAATGTAAAGCGTATAATTGTTTTTGACTATTTGTGCTTAACTTGTTCTGGCTGCAAGGGAAAATGTATATTCCCATTCATTTGGGTGCATTTTTGTTTTTATTTTTGCATGAATTTGCTAAATATTCGACAAGCCTAATTTGTTTGGAGGTTACAACAATCAGTTAACTTTTAAGTTTCAAGTGTGTTCAGGTTTTTGTTTGTTTAGAGACAACTATGTCTCACAATGTAATAAAACATTTGTTTGTCTCTTTCAAGGTAAGAGTAAAAGAGGAGAGCTTAGTATCTTCCCTAAAATATTTATTGTTCTCTCCCCATGCGTGCACATGATGCCGAGGCAGAAAGCTGGTCCTGGCACTGAGATTGCTATTAAGGTGCAGGCATTCGGACAACTCTATTCATCATAGTACTATGGATTTTAATTTATTTGATCTGACTTTGGTTCTTCATTTTATTCATAAAATGATTACAACTTACAGAAGAATGAACCAAAAACACCATCAGATGTTTGGGTCCCTGGAATGACAAGAAATCCTGAAACATATGTTTTGAAAGATCAGGTTTCTTTCTTATATCCCTTGTCTTTTTAGTCATTCTAATAGAACTGCTAGACTTGTGTGTTGCTTTTAAATTCACTGTTACATGTTGGAATTTTCATGGATATGTGTATGTGGGTGCTTAATGGTAATTGTTAATTGTTTTGTTTGCAATGAGATAATAGTTCTCTGTCGCATGTATTGATGAATTCCCTCTTCATATGTGCTTCAGTGGAAGAATATAACACATCTGCATTAAACTGCTAGACTTGTGTGTTGCTTTTAAATCACTGTTACATGTTGGAGTTTTCATGGATATGTGGGTGCTTAATGGTAATTGTTTTTAAAGTTTAAGCACATGCAAGTATGTAACACCTAATTGTTTTGTTTGCAATGAGATAATAGTTCTCCGTCGCATGTAGTTGATCAAATAGTTATGTGGACTTTGATTTAAATATTCTGGAATGATAGGAAACACGTTATCGTCAACGTTATCTGGACCTAATGTTGAATCACGAGGTCAGACAAATATTTAAGACTCGTGCCAATATTATCAATTATATCCGGAATTTCCTCAACAAACTTGATTTCTTGGAGGTTAGCTTTAACTCCTTTTCATATTCAATTCTATGGTACTTTTGAAGCTTTATTGACAATCTGTCATTCTTGCTTTTCCTTTATCAGGTGGAAACACCTATGATGAACATGATCGCTGGAGGAGCAGCTGCCAAGCCTTTTGTTACCCATCACAATGAATTGAACATGAAACTGTTCATGCGTATTGCTCCTGAGCTTTACTTGAAGGAGTTGGTTGTTGGTGGGTTGGATCGTGTTTACGAAATTGGAAAACAATTTAGGAATGAGGGTATTGATTTGACTCATAATCCCGAGTTCACAACATGTGAATTCTATATGGCTTTTGCGGATTACAATGATTTAATGTCTCTTACAGAAGAAATGTTATCAGGTAATCAGAATGGAATGGTTTATGCTTTGAGGAGATTCACATTTAATCAGTATGGATTTTTTTTCTAATGCTGAATTGATTGGCTAGGAATGGTTAAGTTTCTAACTGGTGGTTATTTGATCAAATACCACGCACATGGAGTGAACAAGGCTCCAATAGAAATTGACTTTACTCCACCCTTTAGGTGACCATAAAACATGTTATCACGAGTTTTTTTTTTCCCTTTTTTTTGTGCAATATCTGGAAGTATAAATTGACATAGTCATTTCTTTATTCCTTTAGGCGTATGGACATGATTGAAGAATTGGAGACAAGGGCTAATCTTTCTATACCAAAAGATCTTTCAAGTGAAGAAGCAAACAAGTACTTAGTGAATGCTTGTGAAAAGTTGGATGTTCAGTGCCCTCCTCCAAAGACAACGACAAGGTTATTGGACAAGGTCGGCACTTGATTTATTCTGTGTATACTTTATCTTATAAAGTTGAGTGTGCTCAATCTATCATATAATTTGTTAGCTTATAAAATTGATGATTGGGTGTCTATAATGATCAAGGAATGTCTTCAAGTGCAGAATAAGATGAAAGTTATAAAAAAAGGGTGTAGCAGAAGAAAAAAACTTTTTTGAATATTTTATTAAACAATCATTTGGCTTGAACTTTAAATATGCAATTCAATCATAAGATTTTATGTTTAGGCATCTGACTGAGGTAAACCCTACTTAAATCGAAGCAAGACTGAGTCACTTTTGTTCATTTTGATTGATAGCTTGTTGGACATTTCCTGGAGGAGGAATGCACCAATCCCACATTCATCATCAATCACCCGGAGATAATGAGTCCATTGGCAAAGTGGCATAGATCGAAGCCAGGTCTTACTGAGCGTTTTGAATTATTCGTTAACAAACACGAGGTTTGTAACAAGAATTTTCCTTTTTTTATTATTCCAACTATCACAAAATGCTGATGGTATCAACAAGCTGTGCAGGTATGCAATGCATACACTGAATTGAATGATCCAGTTGTCCAGCGTCAACGCTTTGCTGAGCAGCTTAAGGTGCTATTTGCCTTCTCTGTTTGTTTTGGCTCACTAAATTTTAAACTAAGCCAGATACTAAAGCTCTGTTCTAACTTGGTGGTGATGCTAGGACCGACAATCTGGTGATGATGAGGCAATGGCTTTGGATGAAACATTTTGCACTGCACTTGAATACGGATTGCCTCCGACTGGTGGATGGGGTTTGGGAATAGATCGTCTTACAATGTTGCTAACAGATTCACAGAATATAAAGGTAGATTTAATCAATTTATACAGTTCCTAAGCCTTGATTTTTTTTTTTATTTATCAACATTGCTTGATACATAAATAACTTATGCACATACTGGAATTTATGGTGCAGGAAGTTCTCCTTTTCCCTGCCATGAAGCCACAAGATGAGCCTTCAACCAAAGGTATTTAACTCATTAATTAACTTTATTCTGCAGTGTATAGTTAGAAGGTGTTAGTTTACCAAGTTGGTAGACTTAAGCAGCAGTCACAATTGGTGCTTGCTTCCATATATATTGTATAGACAGACACATGGTGAATATCATTGGAGGTGAGGGGAGTTACTCATGAACTCTTGTCAGTTTTTCTATAATTTACAAGGATCAGTGAGAAACAAGCTTCTAATTAAACTAAAGCACCATTAATGCTCGATTCTGTTTGGATAATCTTTTGACTTTGCCCTTATGCTTTATCCCTTCATATGGATTCTAAGATGAAACATTTGAGCATTTGCAGGCTCAGATTGATCTTTTGAGAATACACTATACTTGGAAGAGAGCCTACTTTACTTTCTGATTTTTGGATGTGTAGTGGTTGTGTTGACTGTAATCGACGTGTGCTTTCAGTGTTTTTGCCAGTCCATCGTAGCAACGACTGTTGAATTATTTGTACTAATTTATTTTTACCCTTCATTATGAAACACTGTTTTACTAGCAAATGAAAGGTTATCATTAAAAAATTTGTGATTTTTTAAGAGTTCTGCATTATTTTGAAGCAAATTATTGATGGAATGCCACATGCCACTTTTTTTCCTTCTTAAATGTCATTTCATGCTATAAATTGATTTTTAAAATTTTTATCTTTTAAGTTTTATTTTTTTTATAAATATAAAACTATTTTATAGGATGTAAGATTGATTAAACTCACTTAATATTTAAATTACGTAAGATAAAAATTATTAATATTTTGAAATAAATTATCTTCATCAATGTGAATTTGTGTAACATACTTATATATAAATATTTATGTAATAGACTTTTATAACATTAATCAAGACTTTTATAAGTTTGCATTTTAGATTTATTCCATAGAGGAAATAAGAAAAAAATTGTCTATCAAAAGAAAAAAATTTATTTCGATTTGATTAAAATTAGAATGGAATAGTTTTTAGGTAGATCTATGTAATAGACCATTTATTATGTGGGTTTTTGTGAAAATTTATTGGAATAAAATATATTATTATAATTTTATATAATATATATTAAACCTGTTATTCTTTTAAAAAATAGTATTATCAATTAGCCTTCAATTTATTGTTTATCGGTTTAACTTATTTTTTTAATTTAGATATTTAAATTTTTAAATAAATTAATTTGAAAAATGATTAATTTAATTTCATAAATTTTTTTAATGATCATGGATATAAATTAAAAAATATTTAAGGATTATTAATTAATCATTGGAAGGACCTAATTATTGTTGCTTAAATCGATTCAAATTAAGAATATTTTTAATGTAAGATTTTTGAAAAGGTTTATGAAATAAAAAAGTTGAATAATTTTATTTTAACTATTATAAGTATAAGGTTTTAGGTTTATAATTTAAGAGCAAGTAATTTTTTTTTAAATTGATGTAATAGGTATGGATTTATGAAATTGTATATTATGAATTAGATTATAAAAAAATTTATTTAGAGTTTTAATTATTAGAGATATTTTAATAATTTTTTATATTATTAATGTGATATATTGAAGCTATAAAAAAAAATTCATTTAAAACTTATTGTGGCAAAAGGCGAAACGCTCGCCCCCAGCATTTAAAACTTATGCTTAATAGGAAAGTGAATCTAGCCTAAAATTAACGCATTCAATTCAATTCAATTTTTTGGACGAATAAAATACTAAGAGGGGTATTTATGTAATCTAACGCGTCGGTTTTCCTGTCAAATGCCTTTCTATTCTATGATTGGCTTCCTGCTCGGTCCAATTTCTATCCGCTCTTCTTCCGAAAGATTGAAGACTCGTCTCTCATGGCGATTCCTTGACTGAAATCGAGGGGGAAGAGGGGCAGGGCCGGCTTTATCGTGGGACGACGCCCGAGTAGCTTTTTCCTCGTCTTCCAGGCGTCGTGGGAACTGCGGCTGCTCTTCTGTTCCTCGGTGTCGCAGCTGTGTCATAGGTAGAGCGACCCATTCAGGCGCCTTCTTTCCGTTTATCTCTTGGTTCTCTTGGTTTTCTCCGCTTCAGTCTTGTCGAAGCTGATTGTTGGATGATGGTGCTCTATTCATATAATTGATTGCGTGAAGCCCTAATTCGGATTTACATCTTTTGTTGTCGCGATATATTATGTGATGATATTGGTGAATGGAGAATCATCTCGGCATGTTTTCGCATCTTTCAAAGTTGGAACTTGTTCTTGATTTTGTCATCCGAAGACGATATGCGCGCTGATTTTTTAATATGCATTTGAATTTCAAGAAATTGTGAGTTTTTTTTAGTTGGACCTGATGTTTGTTCTCTATTCCGTTCGAGTTCCTTCTTGTCTTTAAAAAAATGGTCCAAATTCTCATCGGACCTTACCCATTGGATTCTCTTCGAAACAGTTTCTTTCTTGAAAGAGGACATTTCTTTCTAGATCCATTTTTCTTCTCGTGCACGGTTTGTGCTGCGGAGAAACTGAAGCGATCTTTTTTCCTACATACTGACTATTTTGTTCAAATATGACAATTTGTGCTGTCTAGGGTGTAAAAATGTCAACTCCTGCGAGGAAGAGACTGATGAGAGACTTCAAGAGGTTACAGCAGGATCCTCCTGCAGGCATCAGTGGTGCTCCTCATGATAATAACATCATGCTGTGGAATGCTGTTATATTTGGGTATGCTTGAGACGAACTAGTTGTTGTAGTTTCTTGATTCGCGTGGTGGGGTGGTTTTACTGATTCTTATTCCTTTGCTTTGAATTGCAGCCCAGATGACACACCTTGGGATGGAGGTATGCTTTTGGTGTTATAATTTCTATTTTAAGAACTGGTTTAACCAAGACACCGAGAATGAATAATTATTTCACAGAATCCACTTGTATCAGAACATACTGTTTCAGTTTCATGGTTGTTTCTGTCAGATTGCATTTGTTCCTGGATTGGCTAATGTGTTGGTTTAATCAAAATTCTGAGAATTATTCTATGAGATCCACTCAAACGTGAATCCAGTGTTTCCATTTCATGTTTGTTTCTGTGAGGTTGCATTTTTTTTAATGTGTATTAACTAATAATTTTATCTTCCTTTTAGTGTTCATGGATCTAGTTTAACATTTTTTTTCCAGATACTTGTGAAGAAATTGTTCTTGCATATGTTCAGTTGACGAGATGCATATAATTCTCATCCTGTAAGCTGTAACTGATGCAGAGCCATTATATAAAATAAACAATTTTCTTTTGTTGATAATTTAAGCAAATTAACTTTCCTAATTGTAAGTATGGGAGTTGAACATGTCCTTTGTGCTCTTAAATTTGCAATTTTTCAAAAGTGCTCAAAAGGAGAAAAGTGCAAGCCTAATAACAGTATCTTTTCCACTATTGATAGTATTAAGCAATTATTATCCATGGAAATTTTCATTTATTTGCAGTTATCTGTTTCCATTTCCAATGAATTTTCTCCATTACCCTGAGCCATTTTTTCACCTTGATATCTGATTCTACCCAATTTGATTCCGTGTTTTCACAAATAACTTACAGAAGGAAAGACTCGAAGACCTAAAATGATGTTAGGTGAGTGCCTTGATAATAAGACACGTACATCAACCGACTAACCTTCAGAAAAGAAGTGAAATAGTGAACCACCTTTTGAACCAAAGTCTTCTACTCGAGAAAAAAGTGTTATCTACAACTATGTTTTTTGATTAATAAAGAACACAAGCCAGGATTTATATAGCACATCAAATTACACAACGAACTAGTCAAACAAGATCATATCTCAAACAATTATTTTTCTTAACTAATGTGTGGTTTTAGCAACATCTATATTAACAATATAGAAAATTAGTAGGCAAGCCCTGCACCAAAAATGATTGTCTACAATATAGAAGTTACAAACTCATTTGCCATAGAAAGTCATGTCTTGACTTTAGAAGTTACAAATTCAGTTCCACATAGAAAGCTTTTGATATTTGCAGAATTTGGGGAAAGAGAAATATCATATTGCACATCACGATGAAATAACCATTACATAAGTATGAAAATAAGACTCATGATAAAACCCTAAACTAGAAGTACAAATGTGGGACTAAATACACTAACTAATACTTGTTAACCTTAATGCTTTTAACACTTGGTTCTCAAGATCGACATAAGTATTATAAATTAGATAAATTTTCATAAGCAGAACACAAGATGGACACAATGATTATAATGAGAAACATACTACTGGCAAAACTTAAGGAGTTAATGAGGCAAATAATCATTCCCTTTGATCATAGATCAACAAAACTCTTGAAATAGTTGATGTACAACAACTGAGAGTAGAAGAGGAAAACAATTGAGGTTTCCAGAGAAAACAGAGGGATAACATAGTTAAACCCTTTGCTAAACTTTCTAAAATAAGCACTTGACATTTTCTCCAGTTAGGTATCCACTGGAAATGAAAAGCACAACTAGATCTTTGTTGGATGTAGCAGAATGAGATGAGAACATTCTCTGTTTAAGTCTTCATTGACATTTATGTGGCATATACGTGAGAAATTGTAAAGAAGAGAAGAAGAAAAAACAAGGAAACCAAACCTTTTTGCAAAAGTTAAGTAAGCTGTTGGGCTGTTGTGAAAGGGAGGAAGAAGCTAGCTAGAAGGAGGTTTGTGTGCTGGAGTTCTCATATCTAATTTTTGGTCAAAGAGGAGATGAAAACTTACTATTGGATTATTTGGTGTGCTCATCGCTCGCAAGAGGGCAATTTGGCAAGGGGGAACTTTTCAGCCGAATAACAGAGGCTAGGAAGCTAGAAAAAGATATGCTCCCAAATTGTCAACCTCTTGTGTCTACAAGTTTGGGAAATGCACCATGACAGCTGCTGGCGCATAGATCTGGTACCTCTTTGGTGGAAATATACATTGTACATCTACACGATTTCCACCAGCTGGTGTTATCATAGTAGAGAAAGGAACAAAATATTCCTGCTCCTTGCTTTTTATATTCTATTTGTCGTAGTTGATTGATGGCAGATGGCGTCACTCACCCAAAGGGCACTTGCTGGATCTGTTTGTATGAAGTGCTTCCCACATCTGGTTGTATAAAGGAGTCTTATGTTGGTTGTGATTATTGGATGTGGATGGGAGTGGTTGAGTTGAGGTTGTCTGCCTCTTATGGCTCTCCTTGTGTGAGGACACTCAATTGCTTAATTGGTCAACGAAAGGATGTGAGGAGTGCACAACCCTCAGCTTGTGCCCGGAAGACGGCACACTAACTGCATGACATTGGATTAGAGATTTATGAATGTGGAAGAAGGCACACTAGCTGTATGACATTGGATTAGAGATTTATGAATGTGGAAGAAGGCACACTAGCTGCATGGCTTGGTATATTTGTCACAGGCAGAGTAAGGGTGAAAGAAAAGGTGGATGAACAACATCTCCCATACCTCTTTGGAAAACCCTGAACCTAAAAGGTAGCTTTGATGCATTGTAGAATTTAGGGAAAGGAAAATATTATATTGCATATCATCATCCAATCGCTATTCCATGTGTACATATAGGATTCATGTTAAAAAATCTAAACTAGAATTACAAATGTCAGACTAAACTCATTACACCCAATATCCATTAACCCTATTACACTTAACACTGTTATTGGATTACTGATTCTGGTTGGCTACTGAGCTTCACCTTCAATGTTTGTGGATCTATATGCCTTGTAGCATAGTTGACTAACAATCAACTTGCACACCCCTTGTTATATAAGCTGATCATACCATTATTCTAGCTGTTGATCACTTTATGATGTGATTTTTCTTTAGTTTTGGTGGTTATATATCCCCTGATTTTTTTAATGATATCCTGTACTTGGGTCCTTGCTTTGCTTGTGCAAAGTGTCTAACACCTTGTATAACAGAAAATTTTGGCACCTTGGGATGCCTGATAACTTAGACAAGACTGGGGGAATAACGGAAGATGTTATTACATTTCTTTATTTTATTGATTATCTGGTTCAGCTGCATATCTCCACCAGCATGAGGGTCATCTACTTGAATATTTATTTCTATGCTCGTACTTCATTTGCTAGTTCATATATATACTTGATGCCAATTTTCATTCTTCTAACTACCAAATATGCAAATATTTGATCTTGCCAGGCACGTTTAAGCTGACACTTCAGGTTTCAGAGGAGTATCCTAATAAGCCACCAACTGTACGCTTTGTTTCTCGAATGTTTCATCCTAATAGTAAGTGCATTTATTGCCTTTTCGTTTATGAATGTGCATATATATGTTGTATTCCTTGTAACTTTATATATATGTGGTTCATCATTTTGTTGATTTTCAAGATAAAATGACTACATTGTTTTGTCATTTTTTGGCACAAGTTAGATTGTCCAATCAGAAGGGATTTTGGTATCAACAAAACCCCCCATGTCAATTGAACTCACTTTTCTACATAGGATTGGATAAGGAATTGGGAACCGGGATTCTAGTATCATGAGTCTACAACAACAATAATCAAGCCTTATCCCACTAGGTGAGGTCGTCTATATGAATCTTTCTACGCCATTAGGCTCTATCCCCTACTATATTATCATTTATATTTAAATAAATTTTATCTTATTTTATTGTTGCTAACCAAATCTGTTTTTGGTCTTTCTCTTCTTTGATTTGCATATTTGTCATAATTTCACATCACCTAACTAGAGCATTTATTAGTCGTCTAAGTATATGTCTGTACCATCTTAAACGTGTCTCTCGAAGTTTTTCCTTAATGGATGCAACCACTACTTTCTATCTAATATTTTTATTTCTTATTTTGTCCATCATTATATGTCCGCACATCCACTTTAACATCCTCCTCTCTACAACTCTCATCTTCTGCTCATGTGCTCGAGTCATAGTCCAATATTGAGCTCCATATAACATAACAAGTCTAACCGTCATTTTATAAAACTTTTCTTTAAGTCTTAGAGTTTACGATCACAAAGAACACCCGACGCTTTCCTTCATTTCAATCTTGTATTCTATGTAAGACATCTCTCTCAATCCTTCTATCTTTTTTGTAAAAATGCTCCCAATTACTTAAAACTCTCAGTTATAGACAATTCATCATCTTCTATCTTAACAATTGTCTCATTACATCTAATATTGTTAAATTTAAATATCATATATTTTATATTTATTTTACTAAACCTAAAATCTTTCACTTCTAGTATTTTCCGCCAAGATTTGAGTTTGACATTTAGTTCTTTAAGTGTCTATTCTACCAAAACAATATCATTTGCGAACAACATGTACCACAGTGCCATATCTTGGATGTGTCGTGTGAATTCGTTCATGATTAGTTCGTCCATGATTAGTATAAAAAAAATAGGGACTTAGAGCTAATCCTTCATGTAATCCTATCTTTATAGAAAATGTTTCGGTTAATCTGTCATTACATTCTCATACATATTCTTAATTAGTTCAATATACTAATGTTTTTTTTCTAAAATTTACCATATAATTTCCCTTTGACTCTATTATAAACTTTTTCTAAGTCGACGAATACCATATGTAAGACTTGCTTGTGTTCTTGATACTTTTCAATTGTTGCTTGAGAAGATGTATAACTTTTATTGTCGACCTTCCAAGAATAATTCCAAATTGATTTTTGGTCGCCGTGGTTGCCTTAGTTTTTTTTTTTCTATTACTCTTTCCCAAAGTTTCATAATATGACTCATTAGTTTAATACCCCTATAGTTTGCACAATTTTGTAGGTCTCCTTTATTCTTATATATAAGGGAACTAAAGTACTCATCTTCCAATTATATTTTTTTAATTTTTGATATAAGATTAAATAATTTTGTAAGTAATTCAATACTTTGTTTCCCTAGACACTTTCATACCTCTATCGGAATATCGATCCAATTACTTTTCCATTTTACATCCCATTTAAAGCTTATTCTATTTTTAAAGTTTAAATTTTACGATAACAATTTAAATTTCTATACTCATTTGACATATTTAAATTATCTAAGTTAAGTTGGTCACCTAAACCTTCATTAAAAAGTGATGAAAATACCTCTTCCATCGCTCTTTTTATTTTCTATCATTTATTAGTACCCTATTGCCTTCATCTTCAATATATCTTTCTTGTCTTCTTTTCTCTCGCTTTAACTATTTTGTAAATGTTTCTTTTCTCTTCTTTTGTATCTAATTTTTCAAAAGTTTCATTCTTAACTTCATTCACTGCTTTCTTGGCTACTGTATATTTTTTAAGTTTTCCTCGTTTTTACAAGTATATAATACCTTATAGGCTCTTCGTTTTTTTCCTTCACTTTCTCTTATACTCATTCCACCATTAAGATTTTTTACTTGGTGCACATCCCTTGAATACACTATTGGCTATTATTTTTAACTTTAATGTCATCTTGTCCCACGTTGTATTCGAGTCACTGTGTATTTCTCCTAATACTTGTACTCCTACCCTCTCCTTAAATATGTTTTGTTTTCTATCCTTTAACTTCCACCATTTAATTCTAGGAATCATGCACATTTTTTTTTATTGATAATCTGTTTGAGACGCATATCCAACACTACTACTTATATTGGGTAGTTGAGTTTCTCCAGGGATGGCCTTATAATCTTTACAATTTTTTCTATCTTTCTTTCTAACCATAAGAAAGTCAATTTGCGTCTTATTATTCTCACTTTTGAACGTGATCAAGTGTTCTTCTCTTTTCTTAAAAAACATATTAGTTAGTATAAGGTCATATGCTATTACAAAATCCAATATAATTTTTTCGTCTTTATTTCTGGTTTCAAACCCATAACCCCAATGCACCTTATCATATTTCTCATTTTTCATTCCAACATGGCCATTTAGATCTTTTCCTATTAAAATCATTTCGTTTGGCGAGATGTTTTGTAATATCTCATATAAGTCGTCCCAAAACCTAGATTTGATGACTTCATCTAATTCAATTTGAGGTGCATACATACTGATTACATTAATAGTTTCTTTCGTCACTACTATCTTGAGAGCTATAATCCTTCCCCCTTTATAACTATTTCATCCTTTAGTGAATTATCTACAATAATACTTATTTCATTTCTTATTTTACTCTTTCCTTTACTCCTTCCTGTATACTATAACTTAAACTCATATTCTCTATAATCTTTGCCTTCTCTCCTATCCATTTTGTACACATAAAATATTGATTCTTCTTCTAATTATACTACTTCTATTTATTTATAATGAGCGTTCCTAGGTTTCATGTTCCAAATTTTAGACCATTAATTTTCTTATAATATTTGTTCTTATCCAACATATGGTGTGAGAACTGTTACATATTTAACACTATATCAAAGTTCTCATGAAGATGTAGTGGTCCTTGCCAAGACATTACAGTCGGACCATGCAATACGTTCCTTCCGGAGGACAATCTAGTATTAGTACAATAATTTGATAGATCCATTCATTGAATATTTGCTGAAAGTCAACGTTGACTGACAATCGTGTTTGGGACCGGCATTGGCGGGCTTATCATGAGAGTCTATAATAATAAAATTTAGCCTATTCATTTTGAACATAATGTAAAAGTGACATCATTATACATTTTGTCAATATTTTATATCAGTCCATATCTATCTTAAGATGACATCAACATGTTTCAAATAAAAATTCAAGCATTACTGATAACTAAGCATCAGACTCTCAAAATAATTATAAAATACATACGAGTTTTAGAGTAGTGAAAGCAAAACTGGCAAGATGGGCCATGTGTGACAACATCAACATCCTCATCTTCATCATCATTGGGAATCTTGTTCCCCATTTTCCAAATCTACATCAACATTTGCTTCCAATTCTACATCATCGGTAAAAGGTTTACTAAGGTCCTTGAGGTTTTTTCTGCTTGCATTTGGTTCCTCTTCACCTACTGCTTATTCCTCTTGTTGATAATGTAATATCATTAACTGGGAGTTCCTCAATGGTGGGTGAACCAAGTGTTCCCTTTCCCTTGAGCTGTCAATCACTCAATGTGGAACATATATCACAAACATCAAAGCATTAATCTTGTAAGTGCTATCCACTCCTCTCTCTGTGCCCTATGAAATTTTATAATTTATAGGAAATTACACGAAATTACAAGTCCTATTACAAAAAGATATGGGATGCAATTGATTTTAGCTGTTTCATTCTAATGGTAATAGATCACTGTAAGGATCTAAATTAGAAAGAAAACTAGACACTGGATATAATAGCAAGAAGAGGAACAATCATCATAAAGTATTGAACATCATAATAAGACGTGAAACTTTTTAAGTTTTTTTACAATACTTTCAGTACTGAATCAAGTTTTTAAACCATGCTCCTTGGGAAGTGGGATTGTGTAAGGTGGAATGGAGGCTTCAATAACATGCATTCCATTGGATTTGGATACTATTACATTTTATTTTATCAAAATTTAGCAAAGGCAAGTAAACTAGGCCTGAGAAGTTTTACTTTGTTGTATCCAACCAGGATAAACAAAATATTGCAACGTAAGTAGCAAGATTTAGTTTCTGTTGCTGTTAATACATACATGGTTTTACATTGTTCTTATCTGATACGGATTCATTTATGTTTAGTTTATGCTGATGGAAGCATATGCTTGGATATTTTACAAAACCAATGGAGTCCAATCTATGATGTGGCTGCAATTCTTACCTCTATCCAGGTATTGGAATTCTCCAATTCTCAAATTTACTCAATTGTCAATTTACTCAAGTTTATTTATCTTCTCCTTGGGTTTTGTTTTGGAGATTCCTACACCTTGAAGCTTGCATATGCAACACGTATAAACTGGGTTTGAAGAAGTCCTCTCTGCTTATTTTCAGCATCACCTCAATTGAGGGAGAAGAACACTTTATAAAGAGTACTATTATATCATTGTTTTATGAATCGACATAAATCTTTATAATTAAAATATCAAATGCTACACAAACTCATGACAAGCTCCCATTTAAGTTGGAGAATATATATTATAGATGTCTACCTTGCCTTGTTACATGAACTAGAAAAAGATCTCACACAAAAAAGAAAAGTATAACTAACATAGACACTTGAAGATAATGATGATGAACACATGATACTGTGCAACAGTTGAGAAACTTGATGATCCTATGCTTTGGAATGATTTTTAAAGAGTTGATGACTGGACTGAAGTTGATAACATCTGTAAGGAAGATATTAAGTTGGTGACATTCTTTCTAGGAAATTATGTATTTTTTGTTAACTTCCCTTCAAATTTAGATGCCACAAGATTCTAAAGTTGTAAGGATGAAATAACAACTTATGAGAGGTTGCAGAGTAGAATACATCATTTAGCATATTCCATCTACCCCTAGGAGGATATTGCAAGAGGCTGAGTAATGGTGGATATTGCTCCAAGAGTTGTAAATGTTAAAAAGGAGACTGCAAAAACTGAAATATATTCAAGAAAGAGGATATTGGAAGAGAGCAAAGACTCGAGAATTTTCTGCAGTTGTAACTGTTTGAGATATGTTGTAGGTCAAAGTGAGATTCGTCCAACATTCTATTTTGAGATGGGAGAAATGCCAATAGGAGATAGAATTATTAGTGATTTTTTACTTTGGTAAAAAATATCAGTAAAAATTGTGTCACCAACTCTGGGAGCAAAGTGCTATATCAGATAAAGCAAACAATAGCCAATCTCATCTTAATTCGTGCAAACTAAACAAAAATAAGAAAAAAGGATGGTTGAATAGAAAGAGGTATCTTAATTATGATAGAGAAAAGAGGAAAATTTAAGCCCAAGATTATGAAAAATAAACGATTCAAATATCTCACTTTTGACTCCTCTCATGCTAACTAATATATATATTTTCCCATCACCATTTTTCTCCTTTTTTTCTTCCTGCAAATTGCAATATATATATATATATATATTTTGGTATTTCTTTTTAAATTTTTTTTTAGCTTGAATATTATAACTCAAATCTTAAACCCTAAAGACTAAAATCCAAATTCTTAACCCTTTGCTCTAAAATATATATATATATATATATTTATACTTGGTGCCCACATGGTCAATTGTATGTTTACACAAACTCTGATTTGCAGCAGATAGACATATATAGTTTTGAGATAGGTTGAATTGAAATGCATCGAGAAAGCGATATAGTGTAAGAGTTATCAGAATCTAAATGTGTTCCTTTTTTTTTTTTCTAAAAAAAAATGTTTCAGTCATTGCTCTGTGATCCGAATCCCAACTCACCTGCAAATTCTGAAGCTGCACGGATGTTCAGCGAGAACAAGCGTGAATACAACAGAAAAGTTCGTGAGATCGTCGAACAGAGCTGGACGGCAGACTGATGACCATATCATCGAAACATCCTCTACGACAACATATATGTTGCTGCTTGTTTTATATTCAGGTTGTATTTCAGTGGTTGTAGTAAAATGATTGCCTTCTTTGTTGCCTCTCTACATTCTAATTCAAACCCTGTAATATGGTCCTCCTTGTTTGCTGGATTGGTGATAACTGTCACATATGCTTTCTATTCCATTATATAGACAACTGCAGCTCGTCCTTTTGGATCTTCTAAATCTTCGTGTTGTTCTTTGATGGATTATGAGAATGTCTCATTCTTCCCCTCAACAAAATTTATCATTTGCTCAGGAACCTCAGAATTTTCTTTTAAATGTTCTTAATATTTGTTTTATCTTTGAAGATTTCTTTAAGGCTATTGGATTAGACTAATTTCATTCGCTTTTTTTTTTTTTTTTTATAGTTTAAAAATAAAAAAAAAAGTTTATGAAAATGTGTTTGGTGAGTTGATCTGTTTGAAATGAGATTCTAGATTTTAGAACAAAAAGTGAAGTTTTTGGAAAAAAAATAAAATAGACCGCTCTTGTCCGAGCTCACTTCACAACCGTTCATCCGTTCATCAACCCGAGCTTTCAGTTCATAAGTGACGGCAGTGATCTTGTCCACGTATACCTCAAATACAAATTAATTGCAACTCCACATTTCCACTCCCGCAGTGCAGAATCTTCTCTCCGGCGTCGGTGCCATTTCTAGGGCGACGAAGCGATGGGCTCGGGATTGTATTCCAACATTGCGTCAATGTTTTGTTCTATTTCAATCTTTTTCTTCGTTTTTTTGTTTGTTTACTATATTCTTGCTGATGCTTTTCACCAAAATTTTGGAGCAGATCTTCTTTATAGGGACCACCAGACCGTCCAGAAGTTCACTATGTTGAATGGAGTCGTAAATTCTTCTTTTCATCCTGCTTCGTTTTTTTTTGAGGCGGTTTTGGACCGGATTTTGGTTCCTCTTCAGTTTATCTTGAATTTATTTGTGTGGAAAAATAATGTTTTCTTTTCGTTTGTAGTAGTATTCTCTTGTGTTTTCGATTAGATTCTTGTTTTCCATCTTATTATTATTCTTGCTGTTGAGTTAACAGTGATTGCGTTGGACTTACGATGATTGGTTCCAAAATCATTCAGTTGAAATAGAATGGAAATTAGTGTTGCCATAATGTACTCTAGGACTAGAAGCCAATTCAAAAGTGGATTTTAGGTCAACAAAGATTCCACTATCCTTCTCCGTTCCAATGCTTATCTAATTTTCAGGAATAGGATAAAATTATCACCATTATTATTATCTTTAATGTTTTTTTTTTACAATTATGTCCAATTAGAGATTTCAGTTTATGTTAAATGCTTTGATGTTCCACCACCTTGGTGGAGAATGTAGGCATTTGCACTTCATATTTATCCCGTTCTTTTTGAAATTTTCTATCATGTCTTTTGATTTGCGCTGCAAAATGTAATTCTTCCATGATATTCAACTCAATCACTTGTGTTAAAATAGAAATTTATGCTAGTTATTCGAAAGTCATTTATCTGTATAACCAATAACTGGCTTGTTAATGGTCACTATTGGGCTAACTGGTTTGTTTCAATTACTAGTTATTGATGGTCTTCTTCTCATAGTTATATGCTTGCTATTTGACTAGATAGATTGCTGTTGTTGTCTATCTCACATTGGTATGACCAATACACTATTATACCTCTATGTTATGCTAATAAAGTTTGACTCTGTTCCCATATGCTCATTATATCATCAAAATTTTGGACAATTTTATAGCTGTGAAGTGTACTTGAATATTAGCTCTGAACTTTGACTTAATTTAGTTTGTCCACATTACGTGGAAAATTATGGTGTTTAAACTAGTGTGATCTCCATGATATCCATGTTGCGTAACGTGACATAGTTTATCGTGTTAGTATGAAAACTGCACTTAATTTTCCTGAAACAAACATAATTGGAACAGTGAGCTTATTTGTCTAGTATGATATGGAGCAGTTAGACTGATGAACTTAATTAATCAAAGAGGGATAAGTAATGGTGCCTTTCTGTTAATCTGTCAGCAAGAACAATAAAAAAAACAGGCAACTAAAGATGTATAACGATACAAGAGGAGATAAAAGAGGAGAAAGTGCACCTTATGAATCATGTGACTACATGATGGACGTTGTCAGTTATTGATCAAGTCTTTGTTTAAACTATGGGCCTACATGAATTGCCATACAAAAATGACATACAACAATCCCCACCTTTTTTAGCATTGTCTATATTGATCATTTATGTCATTGAGTTCTATATAAGGTGATATGTTAAAAGGAGATCATTCTTTTCTATTTAGCTCGGAATTATTTATTGCATATTGGAAATTCTATCATCTACCATGCTGGCAACTAACTGCTTGCTAAATAATGCGTATCTCTTGTAGTTGGTCCATATAATTTCTACATTCCCAAATTTGCTACACTGGTTATGTGTTATTTCTGTAGTGCTCGAACTCATATTGTCTACAAATTGTTGTTTCGATTTTCTTTGTGCATCTTTGTAGATTAGGCTAGACACGTTATAAATAGGAGACAAGGAGCAATTATTGTAATATCGGAACAACCTGATGCTTGTTGTGAGTGATTTATTTTTGTTAAACTCTGGTATACGCTTTGAGCAAGTATCTCTGATTACATCTTACTGATCTTTGGAAAACCTACTAATATATATATATATGTATATTTTAATTAATTGTTGGTTGACATTGTCTATTGCAGGCCATTGATTCGCCACAAGGAAAAATGAACTGATGATTGGCAAGCTCCAATAAAGAATAAAAATGTCACTTTTGACGTTAAAGTGATTCTAATGTAAGTGATAATCTCACTTCTAGACTTCGATAAATCATTTCATGCAGAATCTTTTCTACCATTCTCATTCTGATTTCGTTTGAAACACAATCTCAATGCATACTTTCTATTTCATCTACTACATACAAACTGCAAGGTCAGATGCCAGTTCATTTGGTGCCTAAACTTGGGTTAGCGAATACTTCTGTTAAATATTGTTTTTTATTTTTACCCCTCTCCTGCCTACTTCTAACCACTGTCCCAATTGAACTTGCCACACCTAGGTTGAGAACAATATTCAGTTTTATTATTCTGAATCATCAGTCAGGCAAGGTAACTAATTTTGACTTTTTTGTGATAGTGAAAGATTACTAAAGAATCTTCAAGCTCGGCATCTCCTATTTCGGTTTCTGGTAGGTTGAACTGCAATACCTGCATGATTGGTGTTGCAGCTGCTACTGAATTAACTGCCAACCCTGTTATCAACCTCTCTGGAGCGGTTGGTACCAATTATTTCTCGCTTGGAGCTGAAATACCATCTGCTGATACTGCAAAGAGAGATTTCATCAAATTTAATGGACGGTTGAACTTTATCAGTGCTGATCTAATTGCCTTGCTGACCCTGTATGAATATTCAAAGCTACTCATCCCTCTTCTTAGAAACTGAATAAATGTTTGAAGTTATGCTTAATAGCAACTAAGTACTTTAGTGAAAGTTGCTAAGCATGAGTTGGATTCTAAATGGTTGATGCACGACCTCCTTTTAGGAATGAACAAGGGTCGGTAATGTAACAACATTATATTACCACCTGGTGAGTCCATTGTCAAGCACAGTGGTCGGTGCAGAGCTAACTCACAATTTCTGCAAATGAGAACACCCTGATGTTCAGGATGCAACACTCCCTGAATCCTCTCACTGTGGTCAAAGCTTGATTCAACAATTGTGGGAGAGACAGTGCACTACCCCAACACGAACGGAGGCCAAATTCATTTCTCAGTTTGGTGAAGTTGACACAAAAACCATTGAGAAGAGTGCTAAGGTGGGTTTGTCGTTAGTCCTCAAGTCCTGATGAAGGTGGGTATGTGACACTTCTTTATGCAGGGTTATTGCATCCTTTTGCCCTGAGATATAAAGCTTCTCATTTTTGTGATATTTTCAAAATGTTATATGGTGTTGCAAAAATGCAATCTCATGGCTTGGTTAAATCGAAATTGACGGTCCAATGGTGAATATCGGCACATGGAGGTGAATAAAACTACTCCAAAAGGATTTTCCCGGTGCTTTTTCATGAAAATCACAGCCATTGAGGTGAACATCCTTTTATAATAGTTTTGTTCATGGTAGTGGGTCTTTGTGCAAAACGCATAAACGTCCCCAAAACTCACAATCTCCTTTTGAATTGAGCTTGCTTACAAGCAAACACCAAGGACCATTCACTTCACTTTCAATATTTTGTGCTTTAGTTTGACTCATCTAGTCTCATGTTTCACATTGTCATCTATATCTCTTCCTTCTAATATATCTATATTCCATCCTAACTTCAAATTCACAGATCTTATCTCATTCATCTCCACCTTAACTTAGCTGACATCTTTTACCAGTCAAGAAATAACTGTGAAGTGTCATCTCCAATCATGTACCATTTCAGAGTTCCTTCCGCTCTTAATTTATCTGAATACTTGTGGTCCTAAGAGAGAATGCAAAGCCAGTGTCTGCATTTACTGATGGTGAAGATGTAAACTCCCATACTCCACAAGATAGCACCACATACTCCACAAGAAAACACCTTTGTTTCTCTCCTCCCTTAGTTACCATTAATATATTTATTTGACATACTTCTTTATCTGATTGGGCTCCCTATTTAGCACCCTGAGAGCCCCAGAAACTATAGCAAATCCTTTTATCTCCCCCCTTGTGCTCATCCAAACTCCTTTTTTCTTATCCTCCTCATCTTTTTGCTCTGCTTTGGTCCTTTGCTTTCCATCTGGGGGACACAAGCAGATGTGGTGGAGCAACCCTATATCTCAGAGCCCATCTCAAGGCTCAGTTATGATGATGATCACCAACTTCTTCCGTCATAAGGTTGATTAGAGAACAGTGCGTGGCAGAGAGAATTCGGGTCCTCTAGGTCTACTGATCATAGAGATGGCTGGAAGAAGAATTGATAGCAGTGGTAGCATGCCAGTTTTGTTTGAGCATGGAAGGACCTATGCAAATGGAGATCATGAGGCACTTCTTGCTGGTGGATGCAATGGTAATTACTTAATTTCCACCTTTATTCAATTTTCCTCTTCTTTATCATAAACTAAAGCTCTAGTTTCATCTACTGCTCAAAGGATTCCATCATGTTGCTGTTCAATTCAGTGAGTTTCGTTAGATCCATCATCCTCAAACATTAAAAAACCAGGATATGTTACACTTGAGAAGACAAATCGAATGTTACTATTGCTTGTGTCTCAAGGGCAATTGCTTGCTTGATTCTTTGGCATTTATATCCTTTAACTTCTTGCCTGATCTCTACTTTATTAAACTTTCTAAAAGAATATTTGGGCATTCTCTTTCAATTTTATTTTCATCATTCATCTAGTAAAAGAAGCTTATTCCTTTCAAATTCTCTGGTCAAATGATTGATTGATGTGTTTTTTCAACTGCAGAACAATACTACACTTCAGGTTCACAGTTCATGATGAGATCCGATGAGACACAAGGAAGATATATCAAATTCGACATATACGAAACTGATTCGGATGAATTCACTCCAAAATTGGGTAAAAAGAGGCGGCTGACGATCAATCAAGTGCGGTTGCTCGAGAAGAACTTTGAACTTGAAAACAAGCTCGAGCCAGAGAGGAAACTGCTGCTGGCCAATGACCTCGGCCTGGAACCAAGACAGGTAGCCATATGGTTCCAGAATCGACGCGCTCGATCGAAGACCAAGCATCTCGAAAAGGAGTATGAATCCCTCAAGTCTAGCTACGACACACTCAAGATCGATCATGATAACCTGGCCAAGGAGAATGAGAAACTCAAGTCTGAGGTGGTTTTCCTCACCGACAAGCTTCTCAAGAAAGAGGAGGCCGAGCCCAAGGGTTGCAAACAAGAGAACTTCAACTCTGTCGACACCATGAATGCTCTCTATTTGGGCGACAAGGATAAGATTTTTGGTTATGGCTTCCTCAGGCCAGATCACAATCCATGCAGTTATGAGTTACAGGCGGAGGACCAAGTCTTCTGGTCTTGGCCTTAACTGCAATTCCCAGAATTCACCAGTGTATCAAATTAGCCTTGTTAATCCCGATAATAAAAGCTACGATCGAGTTTTCAATGTATTTTAATTATTCCTCTGCTCAACTTTAAGAGGGTGGTGGACTGGTGGTGGTGGGTGAAGCACAGCAAGGAAAAGGCATGTCCATGGCAGCACCGCAGCCGAGGAATCCCGATCACTAACTGGGATGCTAAACCAAAAGCGACACGGTCGTCTTGTTTTGGTGTTTGTCGCCATTGCTAGTGCTGCTTCTTCCCTGTTTGGAGATGGTGATTTTGACACTTGGGGAACCGATCGATGGTTCCTCTTCTCGTGGAGTTCTTGTGTGATATTGTATTTTAAAAATCAACATGATGTTAATTTTTAAAATATAATATCATAATAGTATTGATTTTAAGGTTCATATATAGCATGTGTTATTCTTTGAATGTAATACTATAATTATTATTGACCGGAAAAGTAAAATGGGAAACGAGTGTGTAAAATTGGAAAGTTAATTATGTCTTTCAAGAATTTCAAAACTTAAATAAGCGTGCCTTGATCAATTGCAAAAGTTTTTTCCATTCTACTTGTCTCTGTAATCTATCATAGTAAGGACGTGGAACAATATATATATATATGCATGGAAGATCTGTTCTGGTAGATTCATAGTGAAGGATCTTAAGCTGCAGTTTTATTGCACGTTTTCCTTCAAAATCATATATTCAGTAATAAGAAGAAAATAAAAAAAAAATTTAAAATTGAGAGTAAAATTACAAGGTTAATGAAGGGACACGCGCAAGTTTTCCATGCATGATCGAATTTGTTATCATGGAAGACAAATTTTGTCGACGTCACATCAGACAAGACCTGTCTCGCCACATGGTCTTAGTTCATGGCACATCAACCCAAATGGCTCCCAGTACGATTCCACCACAGGAGTGGCCCCACTTTTATAGACGCGTGTCGAGCTCGCATTGGTGGTCCCGCATGCAGCACATCTATGAACAAACAGACAAACGTGGGAACACACGCGTATCTATGGACTCCCAACACGTGCCGGGGACAAGATCTCGTCGCCGTCCGTGATGTCTTAATTAAACACGCGGATTAATTCCGTTCGATCCGTCTCAAGATTAATTAACTCTAAGGACGCCATTTAAAGAAGGGGAGACCTTGAGTAGTTTCAACTACTCAAATAGCTCTCTAAATACTAAAGTGAAAATGATATTTCATCGTTGTTCCATGGTCATTTAATAGCTGGGGTGGTTGGGAGATAAGAAATTAAGATGATAACTCTTTCAAACGGCCAATGATATTGGGTAAAAATTAAAAGGTAATTAAGAGAAATATTACATGGGCGTTTTTTTTTTTAAAAAAAATAAATCAAATGGACTCCCATTAATAATTTTATCCTAAAAATACTCCTTGATTCAATATTATTATAACAGCTATTAATGATAGTTGCTACAACTCATAAAAATTACCTAGTAATTATTATAATATTTTAGGGTGAGTTTAGGATTTACACCGTGCATAAGTTACTCATTAGCTACCACAATATGTAGAAATTATCCAATAACTATTATAATATGTTTACACTATAAGAAAAACATCGATTAGCGTTCGAAATTTTGATCGCCAATCGATAGCTAAATACAATTCACTTTAATTAAGGTGAATTTATAATATATGATTTTTGATTAATTTAAAGTGATTTAATAAAATTTAAATAATTTTAACTAAGTCGATAAATAATATTTTGATATAATAGTATTCAAAAATCCTAAATTATAAATCTTAAACTCACCTTAAATACATTATAACAGTTACTGGATAGCTTCTATACGTTATAACAATTATTGAATAATTTCTACGTGATGTAAATCTTAAATCTCAAATCCATCCTAAATATATTATAACAATTATTAGATAGCTTTTATACATTATAGCAACTATTGTGTAGCTTCTATATGTTATAAAAAATGATTAACCAAGGTCGTAACGGCGGACCTGGGGTGACCGGCCCGGCCCCACGGAAGTTTCCCACCGGCCACCAGGGTAAATCGAGAAGCGCTAATGGAGGCCCATCCAAAGGATCAGTATTCTAAGGCCCGCTTCTCATTGGAGGGAAAATTCCCTGCAAT